>JASTWK010001842.1:0-23565 GCA_030770225.1 Temnothorax unifasciatus | reverse complement strand
GCTGCACTGGATGCAGGTACTCTTCCATATCCGAATTTATCGCGATACCAACGCTGACCAAGAGGAACCCATTTCATGTCCTTTAATAGCTTTTATCTCTAATTGAGGAAGATAATGGGCATTTTCTCTTGTCGCCGTTGTTATTCAAATTTTTATGAACACGCTTACTATATTATTTGCCCATTTTTGCCATCGATTTGCCATATTTGTATTGTCTAACTCTTCATCTTCAAGCTCATCATTAGTTGTGGCATAATCTTCTGCATTCTTTAATGTTTCGCTCGTCAATAAACATTTTAATTTCTATTTTTGAATTTCGTAGCATGTGGGTGTTCCATCGGGATTATTTCCTTCCGTTTCATTAACCGCAGTAGTTAAAAAAGAAAATAATATATTTTCCTTTTCTTCAATATTACGAGCTATATTAATTGGCTAATACTGGCCAAATAAAATGTTTTTACGCGTAAACGTGTAATTTTTAAAAAATTGGCTATTTTTTAATAAAGTGGGCAACATCTATACGAAGGTAACAAGAAGATACTTCTCTATCTTCCCATATTTTAGCGGCATAATCATCAATGTTATTATAATTAATGAATTCTTGAACGACAGCAGTAAGCAAGGCTGTTAATGCATCACAAGTTACCTCTCGCGGAAAAGGAGCACCACTTTGAATCCATTGTATTAACCACAACCAAATCGTTTATTGTGGTATGCGATTCACTTAACATTTGCGTAACCGGATATTTTACTTCAGATGAATTAACTATGCAAGTATAAAGGAATATATGTTTCGAACGCGATTTATTGTGATAAATTATTTTCTTAATAATGCTACCGGTAGTATCAATAGCTATAGAGGCTGGGTCCGTAAATGTATATTGTCTGTAAGTATCAAGCTGATATTTTAACCAATATTTGTATAAAAAGGATCCAGTCCTATGTTGTGAATAATATTTGTTAATACAGTTCGTTTTGCTACGGCCAACGATATAATTGGATTTTTATCAAAAATTTGTGAATCTATATATTCGTGTACGCACTACGGAGAGCTTGTTGTTTATACAAATGAGGAGGTTCACAATCGCCCAGTGACATTATTTTTGCAGCTGTTTTAGTTCTATAAATCGGTTAGCGGTTTTATTTTTCTTTGTATAATTTTTCACCTATTTCAAGACGTGTGGGATTTCGTAAATATCTTTTATTACTGCAATTTCCTGATCCTTTTGTTACCGTGCATTTAATTGTAATAGATTCACTGTCTGTAATATTTTCCGCAATTCCATTTATATAATACTACCGCAATTGCACTTTCCGCATATTGTTAAAGTATTATTGAAAATCTTATTTCTTTTAAATTGGTATCCACATTGCAATTTACATGCTTCCCATAATTTTGTTGTAATTGTATCTTGCTATTTTCCTGCTTTTAATACTTGGTATTGTCTAAAAGTTGACTTGGGTCTTTTCTTTTCTGTTCTTGAATACTGTTTCGTCTCTATAAGATTGTCAAATTCATTTCTATTAAGGGGTAACGCCACTCTAGAATTTTCAAAAATCGATTTTTTTTATTTGCTTAAACGATGCTTTAAGCAAATAGTCTTAGAAATAAGGTACACTTGGTTTCAAATCTCGGAAAAATCTCTATTATCCCTTTTTCGTAATCCGTCTGCCGGCGCGGAATGCATCTGTGAATGTGCATCTGAAACTTTAAACGCGTTTTTCTCGAATCGCTTTTTTAAAGTCGGGCGGAATCAGAACTCGAACACTTTTATCCGATTGACTTGAAATTTTGAGTGAAACTTTACAATAACATTATCTTTAGAAGTACGTAGGGATTTTGCGATAAGTTGAACAAAACTTTTTTTTATAAACATTTTGTGCGACATTTTTTAGCGAAAGTGAAGCACTTTTTTCCAACATGCACCATTCTTACAAAAAATGATATTTCGCAATTCCCCTACGTACTTCTATAGAAAATCTTATATATTTTCAAAAATCTTTGAATTTTTGTTCCAGTTCAGAAATTATAGGAGCTTCGATTCCGCCCGTTGGACGCCTTCCGCAAAAAGGCACTTTGGATCAATGGCTCTGGCGCCGCCATTTTGTCAATAAATAATTACTAAAAAAAATTTTTTTATACTTAATATATAGATAATAAATAGAATTGAACCGATTTTCATTTATGATTATTGTATTTCTGAAAAAAATTATCAAAAATTGGCTTTTTTTGGGACTCTAGAGTGGCGTTACCCCTTAAATACAACATTTATTTTGCTACGTTCCGATTCTTCATCTAATGAAGACAAAGTTGTTCTTGATGAATTGGCAATACTAGCATCCAAAGAACTAGTTTTCGAAAGATCTTTATTTATTTCCGATTGTTATATCAAGCAAGATGCTTTTTATATTGTAACGATTATTTACAACAAGGGTATATACAGCATGCGGTTGTATTTGTCCTATTTTTTTTTATATAGTTACCCATATCTCGTTATGCTTGGACATAATTTTACCATGGCTTGTTACAATTTCTGCGCATAGCAGAGAATAGTACGCTTGATGACTTCTTCGTTCAATACACGCGGTCTTCCTCGTTGAAGTGCCATAGCGTAATGAACAAATTTTTACTTTTACTGTCCACTTTTACTCGAAACTTCTTTTTAGCGAAACGGACTTGCAAGACTAAACGACAACGTCAGCTCTCTCGATTGATTACCGATATTATGGAAATCTCTCTTATATAAGGACAGATCAAAAGATATTAACAATGCCGCGTGTTTTGATCTAAGCTCGCGGCGCGGCTTTATGATATTTGATGAAATACAGGCCGCAAACCAATTTCAATAATTTAAGAGTAACCGAGATACATGTAATCGGTATATCGGATCTCCACAAAAGTACATTATTTTCTCAAGCGGCAGTTTTTATATTGTTTATTGTAAGCCGCGCTGCAACTTACAAAGAGGTGCCTGATTCAAGCCGCGAGTAGTTTCCCCCCCCCCTCCCCCTACTTACAAAGAGGTGCCGCGTGCCGACAGTTGTCATAATAGACACAGCGTTTATACGTGCATAAGTGTGTTTAAGGTGATGCTGGAGTCGTCTGTTTTACCAACATTTTTTGTCGGCACGTAGCATCGTATTAATTTGACAGAATGAAAAATTCTTCTCCAGAATTGCAGTACATACATTAATGATTTAGGGGAACTCCGATTTTATATAGAAAACGAAAAAAATTACAAAAGTACAGATTTTCTTATCCTACTTTTATCCCAATATGGCGTCTCGAGTTGCGGTGAGCTGTCAGCTCGTCACAAGATGTATTTCATATGAGAGATATACCATTAGTACGAACGCGAAAACAAGTTCCCCTGAATTGCAAAACAAGAAAAACATCGATAAACCCCCCAAATCAAGATTTGAAAGCGTAATATAAAAGTATGATGTCGATGTGTATTGTGCGTATGTGTGCGTGCAATGTAGCGTGCTATCCTTGTCTATATCTTATTGTCTATACAAGGACAGATATAGTCGATAACATAGAAAATGATAATTTTGTCGGTTATACAGACGGCTCCAGCATCCCCTTAAATGTGTGCAATAAAATGTGTTTAAAATATATTTTTCTAATGTACTATTTTCTTATATAATAAAAGCAATTTTGTTTTATATAAAAATCCAAAATTACATGCAATAGGAATATAATAGATAAATTTATTTTTAAACAGATAGTGAGAATTGTTATTAATTCCAGTAATTATTTTATATCCTTTAGAATAAATGTAAGAATAAATGTAAGAAAATTATAAAATGTGTTGTAATATAGAATTTAAGATTAAATTATCTACGGAATTTACCTTTGTATTTCACATATTAATATCATTTACGTATTGATGTAATTCACAAAAAAAGCAATTTAAAAATTAATGCAATTAATTTAATTTTTTTAAATTCATGATTTACACGATGTAAACAAATTGTTGTATACTTCGTGCTATTAAAAAACTAATTTAGATAAAATGTAAATTAATATTCTATAAGTATAACTTATAATTTTTTTGTATAGCAGGAATATAAAATATTCCTACAAAAGAAATTGCAATTCAATAATCAGAATGCATGTATTTTGCGAGCTCATAAATTAGTAAATTGATATTTAGTCGCAAAATAATTAATTTTATTCATTTTAAGTACAGTTCTCTCTTAAGCCGGGAAGATGGGGTGGTTTTCTTGCGAAGGGGTTGTAGCTCAATAATCGAAATGCATGTGTTTTGCGAGCTCATAAATTAGTAAACAATATTTAGTCGCAAAATAATTAATTTTATTCATTTTAAGTAGGTACAGTTCTCTCTTAAGCCGGGAAGATGGGATGGTTTTCTTGCGAAGGAGTTGTAGCTCAATAATCGAAATGCATGTGTTTTGCGAGCTCATAAATTAGTAAACGATATTTAGTCGCAAAATAATTAATTTTATTCATTTTAAGTACAGTTTTCTCTTAAGCCGGGAAAATGGGGTGGTTTTCTTGCGAAGGGGTTGTAGCTCAATAATCAAAATGCATGTATTTTAAGAGTTTATTCTTAGAATTTATACGCTATACGGATTATATCCGCGATACAATATATGTATTTTAATTTTTCTCAACATTTTTTTCTTGAGTTGAATCAATTAAAGGGTTGTTTGGGGGTTAAGGAGATGAGCTCAAAAATCGAAATTATATCACTTCGAAAGCTCTTAAATAGCTCGTAATTCTGCCGCAAAGATCGATTCAATATCTCTATTTTTAAGTAGTGGGGAGTCAACGTTGACTCAGCCCCCCACAAAAAATATTAAATTCCTGTTCAGTGTGACGAGCTCAAAATTTTTAATCTACGGGATATGAAAGCTCATAAATAGTTTGTAATTTTGGCCTATTTGTTTTTTAATTTCTGCAAAGTGGGGGGGCCAGCTCAACAGGGGTAAAATTTTCGAATTTTTTTGCAATTAAAAAAAAACTATTTTTGATGTCGACTTGATTGTAGTCTACTTCGTGCGGACAACAATTTTGAACGTAGAAACACTAATTTTATTTGTTTCAGATTATTGTAAGGTCCGAGAAAACGTCCGCAGTTAATCGCTGCATGCTTTATTTTTGCGGTGTAAATATTTTATTTCAAATAACCTATTCTATTTCAAATTTTTTATGAAAATATTTGGAAAATGTTGATAAAAGATATATAAATATCATGCAGAAAGAATGATTTTGATATCTGTTTTACCTTGCCCAACAAAAATTCTCACAAAAGTACCTCTTTTTTGACCCATCAAAGTAGAATGGACCCTTAATGTTTGAGATTCTATAATCCTATAAATGTTTGATAGGTTAATAACTACCCGGGAAAAAAAGATTATATATAATTGTATATAAATACATATGATTATATATAATGCAATTATATATGAATTTTGTCTCTATATGATCATATATAACTATATATAATCATGTGTAATCATACATGAACATATATAATGAAGTTATATATATGTAAATATATATAATCATATATGACCATATATAGTCAATATATATTGAAAAAGAATTGTTAACTCTAATAATAAAGCATTGATAAATTAAGTGTATATTTTTTTAAAAGCTATAGAATCAAAAGTGAAGTGATTTATCCCATATTATAACTTGGCGCTACTTGGCATGAGACGTGAGACACTGCCGTGTCTCTTGATACCGTTTTTATACCACTGTTCGTCAAAGTTTAAATACGAGAAACGGATCCTATCGGATGCCATCTATCGGATAATTAGAATTTAAAAGTATAATATATATAACGCACATGTTGTGTTTATATATGGTTATATGTATGTTATATATAATTATATATAATCTATGTAGACAAATGCTTTTTATATATAATTTATATATAAATTATAAGAACTTACATATAATTATGTCGAATTTTATATGAAACATTATATATATTTAAATATATTTTAATCGCCTGTGTTCGATACGGTGGGGTCGCAATAGGGATCAGGGCAGTGACGGTGAGTCATCGAGACAAGATTTCTTTAACAATAACAATATATTCTTCAAGCTTATATACATTGTGGTTGCATTCTCTAAGGCGGCGCCTTGTGGTGCCTGATCAAAAAATGTATGTGCTAATGCACGATTCAAAATTTGAGTTGGCGGATGGCCTTGTTCATAATGGGCTTGGGGGTGACCGCGTTGTTATTCAGGTCGAGTTTAGAGCCCGGGGTGATAGGTGGTTTGTCCGTCGGCTGGTCCAGTGGATTCTCAGGACGAAGGAGCCAGAAAGGTTCTTGTGAGCACGGCTTGGCAAACCGGGGGCTTAGCTTTCCTCACCGGTATGTGAAGGGATGGCGGCCGAGAGATCCGTTTATCTCGCCTTGCGAGAACCAATCCTGCGGGCCTGGTGCGGCGTACTTCCGGAAGGTCTATTGGAATAAGCCGCCACGGGAGTAATGAGAGGCCTGTGGAGGGCTCTGGCCTCTTCGTGTGACGCTCCTGCGTCACTGGTCGGCCGCTCTCTGGGAGCTTGCAGGGCTCGGACCTGGTCTCACGCCGCTCCTGCGGCGCTGGCTGATTGAGGAGGGGCCTCCCCCTTCTTTTGCTCCTTGGCTTTGTTCGGCACCTCTTCCTTTTCGTCGTTGCTGGAGTGGGGCCGCCTGGCGCCTCCGCTTCTAAAGTGCCGGGCCCAGAAGGGGCGTCCGGCCTGGCGGGAGCAGCGGTCTCCACGGTGAAGGGGTTGCAATAAGCGGAGGAAGGCTCGCTCGACGCTTGATTGCGATTTAAGCGGAGGAGAGGATATCTCACTCGACGCTATATATATTACAAAAGAATTTCGACTCTCTCAACGCTTCCTCAACACGAGATCGTGGAGTATAGCGGTAGGAATCGAATGCTGGTCCTTACGCGGCTCGCCTTAAATTGCCGCACGACCGAACTTTGAACGCGGGTAAATGTGTGCGAGCCGGCGACGCGCCGCGGCGGGTCGCGGCACCTGATAAGCGCGTGTTGGTCGGGCGCGCATTCGTCAGGCGCGCGAAGCGACAGTTCGACTTCTCGAATAGCCTGTATAATTATATATAATCATATAATTATATATGATATTATATATAAGTATGGAAATTTTGCTTTTTATATATAAATTATATATAATTATATAGGAGTTTATATACTTCCATATGAATCTTATATGCATCCATACGTGAGTGCATATATGATCTGTTCATACCTAGTTATATCCGGAATTATATGTGCCCATATATAATGATATATGGACCTATATATAATTTTATATAAAGTACCAAATTTCATATATAATCACATACAATCATATATAATCTTTTTTTCCCGGGTATCCAGAATATATTTCATCTTTGTTCAAATTATGTTGTTGAACACAAAAATCAAGAAACGTATATTTTTCTGTATGTACGCTTTATTTTTAAGATTTAAGAAATAAAACAACCTGTTGAAGCTAACAAAGTACACTACGCAAAACAATTAGGAGAGCGCTTTAAAACTTACAAACTTTGCCGATTTTTAAGGGGCTGTATCTCAGAAGAGATTATAGGACAATTTTTCTTGGCGTATTTTAAAGGGTGAAGTCTCGACTTTAAGGTAGGTAAGGTTAGAGATCCTCCAGAGAGAGACTGGCCAAAAGACGAACCGTTTCTGTCTCCATTTGCTTTTAAACGGGAAATAAGAAAGATGGAGGTATTAATATGAATGTGTACAGAGAAAGACAGAATCTCTATTATTTCCTGTTTGCATGCAATTGGCGGCGAATTGGCCAATCTCTCCCTGGAGGGTCTCTAGGTAAGGTGACATTATTTGTCCTATCTTTTCTGTGAGGATCAAAATCACCGACAGGTTTTGGAAAAATCCTAGAAATGTCACTTTGGATTATTTGTATTACGACATTTTTATATACTAAACCATATACTTGTTTAAAGAATAGAGTCAAATACATAAGAGATTGTGTATCAGTCATTTTGTACTAGTGGTGGTAAAGTAGAGCAGGCATATATGGCAACGTTGTTACCGTCACTGAGTTCAGCGGCGACACTGTGTTTCGCGCGTTGCGTCGACCGCGCTGCACACCGGCAGCACGTGACTACGGCGTGTAGACACCTGGTTATTATGGTGTCGATATAACTTGCTGGTACGGTAATCAACGACTCAGATTTATATATAATGGTTTATTCTCTGAATCACACAAGGAATAGCTATGTCCGCTGCTGTTCTCGTAACGGCGAGAAGAGATGATCTGCAGTACGAGAGAGTGATACGCTTCTATTGGTTATCCCCACTCAGGCGGCAGACATGGCGGCGCGCAAGGAGAATAGGCTCGTGCCTACATACTCCCCCCTTATGTACTAAAAAATATATATATATGTACTTAGAACTAACATAGATATTATTTTTTACGACTATAACATTTTAAAATAGGTTTGAGCGGATTTGCAACATTCTTAATGACTGATGGCTTACTGACTAACTTATCGGCAAAGGTAACAGCGCGTTTAGGACTAGGCGGTGATTGCGAACTAGTTGAAGGTTGGTTATTGCACTGTTCTGACTGCGAAGGTTGACTATCGGAAGTAGCAGCATCAGGAATGAAATATGCAGGTTTTAAAAGTTCGACGGACACACTACGAGGGTTGCCATTAATCTCAAGAGTATAGACCCGGTCTGAGTTTCGACTCAATATCTTATACGGCCCAACGTATGGACGTTCTAACGATTTCTTAGTTTTAACTAACATGAATACATGCGTGCAGACACTTAAATCTTTGAAAAAGAATGCTCGAGATTTGTAGTTGTGAGTAACAGGAACTGGCTTGACAGAACGCATGTATTCACGGAAATCTTCAATAAAAATGTGAGGATCTGGTTTGAAATCGATAGATGACAGGAATTCGCCGGGTATACGCAAGGGTGTACCGTATATAAAGTCGGCCGGCGAAGCATTTGTGTCAGATCGCAGGTATGTACGTAACCCGAGTAGCACGGTGGAAAGAGTACGAGTCCATTGAGAATCGGCATGACACATTAACGCAGTCTTCAAGCTACGATGCCAACGCTCCACCATGCCGTTAGACGCAGGATGGTACGCGGTTGTTCGAATACGCTGTGAACCAACGAGCGAAAGGAGTGCTTTAAATAATTGAGATTCGAATTGTGCTCCTTGATCCGATGTAATGACCGCTGGGGCACCAAAACGAGATATCCAGTTATCAAAAAAAGCGCGGGCAACAGTGTGTGCTGACGTTTCTTTTAGAGGTATGGCTTCAGGCCAGCGCGAGAAACGATCAATCATGGTTAGCATATATTGATAACCCTCGCTCGCTGGTAACGGCCCTACAATGTCAATATGTACATGGGTGAATCGCCCATCGGGGGCAACAAATTTATTGGGATCGCATTTGACATGACGAGAAATTTTCGACTGCTGACAATCTAAGCAATTTTTACAGTAACGCGAGACGTCTTTGTGCAAGTTTGGCCATATGTACCGCTGGCGAATTAGGCGATCAGTAACTTTGGTGCTAGGATGAGACTGTGAATGATACATTTCAAGTAACCTGTTACGCAGTGATACGGGTACATACGGTCTGATATATTCGCTAGTAATATCACAGTAGAGAGGGATGCGATCGGGTCCCCAAGTTAACTTTTTCAAGGTTAATGTCGACTTGGAAGACTTAAGTAATTCGAGAAGCTCGATATCGCTGTTTTGCTCAGACGATAGTTCATCTAACTTAATTTGATCTGGAAAACATATCGCTTCTATACGAGATAGTGGATCGGCCACTACGTTGTCGTTTCCTGAAACATGTTTAATTTTAGTGGTAAATTGAGCAATAAACGATAATTGACGCGCTTGACGCGGAGAAGCTTTGTCAGTTCTTTGAGTGAACGCATAAGTAAGCGGCTTATGGTCAGTAATAATTTCAAAATCGCGACCTTCTAGGAGGTGCCTAAAATATCGTATCGCTTCGTATATCGCAGTAAGCTCGCGGTCGTACGCACTATATTTTAATTGCGCAGGGGTGAACTTACGAGAGAAGAATGCTAGCGGTTTCCAGAACCCTTGAGTCATTTGTTCGACGACTGCACCGATAGCAAAGTCTGAGGCGTCAGTCGCTAATCTAATTTGGTCTGAGTCGGACGGGTACGCTAACAATGTGATGTTAGCTAGATCAGTCTTACATTTATCAAATGCAGATTCTGCTTCGGAAGACCAAATGATCTCACGTTTATCGCGCTTACGAGAATTGGTAATATAGGCATTTAATGGAGCCTGAGTTTTAGCGGCATTCGGAATAAAACGGCGATAGAAATTAACCATGCCTAAAAATCGACGCAACTCTTCGACGGTGCGAGGCTTAGGGTAATTGGTAATAGCTTGGACTTTTTCTGAGGTAGGTTTAAATCCCTGAGAAGTAATAGTATGACCGAGAAATGTTAACTCGGAAACGCCGAAGACACATTTGTCTAAATTCACACGAAGGTGAAAGGAATTGAGGCGATCAAAAACGATTCTTAAATGTTCCTCATGCTCCTTCTCAGATCTGGATGCTATGATAATATCATCGAAGAAAGTAAAAACGAATTCTAAATCACCTAGCGCGCAATGCATGTATCGTTGAAAGGTCTGACCAGCGTTACGCAACCCAAAAGTCATTACCAAAGACTCAAATAACCCGAATGGGGTAATGACTGCGGTCTTTGGAATATCCTCGGGAGCTACGGGTATTTGATGGAACGCCCGGTGTAAATCTAAGGATGTAAATATGGTTTTACCATGCAGCACGGATGAAAAATCGTGCAAATGAGATACAGGAAATCTATCAGGAGTGGTGATCGCGTTAAGACCACGGTAGTCTCCGCATATTCGCCATTCTCCGTTTTTCTTTTTAACCATATGGATGGGACTTGCCCATGGGCTACTCGAAGGTCTGAATAATCCTTCTTCACATAAGCGTTTAAAATGGGCCTTAGCAGCCTTGAGTTTTTCAGAAGATAATCGCCGAGGACGCTCAGCGACAGGGGGACCAGAAGTCACAATGTGGTGGTAAACACCGCGCGATTCTAAAGGGGCAAACTGTTCTAGACCGATAACCTTAGGGTAATTAGCTAGAAGTTGAGCATACTTGTGAGTAGAGCTCACGAGCTGCGCAGAAATCGTACATACGGATTTAATGATGCCGGAGACGAATAGACCAGTAACTTGGTCGATAAGTCTTCGTTTCTTCAGGTCTATAAGTAGGTTGTAATGCGAAATTAAATCAGCTCCAATAATCGCGTAAGGTACGGCGGCGACACAAAAATTCCATGCAATGGGGCGGCGAATACCAATGTCTAGATTAAGGTGAATAGAACCGTAAGTATTGATAGTAGAATTATTGGCTGCGTAGAGCTTATTGTCGGAAGGGCGCGACTTACAATCAGATGACACAGGAAATAATGAAATATCTGCCCCGGAGTCGACTAGAAAAACTCTGCCGGACTTACGATCACGGATGTGGAGGCGCTTGGAAGTATCTGGACCTTCGACCGTCGCCTCAGCGGGCAAAGGCCTTGTTAGTTTGACTGTTTGTCCTCAGTAGCCTTCCATGAGCATGGTTTAACGCAATGCTTGGCTTTATTGCCATATTTGCGGTGAATTCGACATACGCCGTCCGCGGAACGGTTGCGGGATCGTTGGCGCGGCGAGGAGTTACCGAAACGTCCACGAGAGCGTGAACGCGATCGAACTTGAACTGCCAGTTTTTGCAACTGTTTCTGCATTTCTTCAATTTTTTGTTCTAAAGCGTTAGTAGCCGACGAAGATGCAATGGCGCTGGAATTCGTGGAACCCGTGTATGGCACCACAGCTGATATTGCAGACTGCGGTGACTGACCATACGCGTCCATAACAGTGTCAGCAAGCTGAGCCAAATCTTGAAGGGTATCAGATTTAGAGGCGGCTAGGACGGCACGACATTGTTCCGGAAGACTTTCCAAAAATATTGAACGCAAGACGGAATCGCTACATGACGACCCGCTTAAATTACGCATACGTGCAAGAATTTGTGAAGGTTTGCCCTCAAGGGTGATTTGACCTTTCAAGAGCTGGCGTAATTTAGCTTCTGAGGAAACTGCAAAGGTAGAAACAATGCGCTCTTTAATAATATTATATTGGTTATTAGGGTCTGGTGCTGAAACTAAATCGCTAATTAATGAAACGGCTTCAATATCTAAATGCGAAATAACGGTATCTGCCATCGTAATTTGATTAGTAATACCAGAGTTGCGAAGTGAAGCTTCGACTTGGATGAACCACAAGGTCGGGTCTGACTTGAAAAAAGGAGGAATTTTAGGTACGCGGTAAAAAGCTTCAACGCGATGAGAAGTTGTCCCGCTTGAATCATTGCTTCTACTAGCAGTGTCTGGGTTCTGAGCACGTAAGGTTGAAAGTTCGGCCTGTAAGCGCGCGACAGTCTGTCGAAGCTCGTCTTCGGAAAAATCGTGCGGATCCGGCATGGTGGACGCGTGGCAATTATGTTTCCAAACGCAACTTAAATACTAGCCGTAATTATGCAACGACACAATAGCGGTAGACGACAGAGGCGAATAACGACAGCGGTTCAGTACAACCAAAGCACGCTACGACAATTGCGGATAAACATAAAATTCAACGTCGGTGGACTAAACACTCGCGAATACCGCACGCGGTTCGACCAAATATATCCTTACGAACGCAAAGGTGGTGATTAATGCCCTTGGCGTCACGCTGGTGCACGAGGGTAGGATGTTAAGGCGCCGGCGACGATGGCTTCACGCAATATCCCGATGCATTGATGAAGATAAAGGCGCCGGTGTCGGTGGCTTCGCGCAATATCCGATAACCTCCGCCAGGAACAGGGTGTAGCTCGTCCTTCGTTAGACTGGTGTTCTGGATGCGGTGAGAGGTCCTCGCCAAGGCAGGAGAGCCTCGGCATAACCAGCAGCGAGTAAACGCTTTCTTTCTCTCTTCCCGGTTAGCGTGCGCGATGGCTGTGCGCACGCGAAATTGCCGCGGAAATTTTGGCGGCCAGAAGGCAAATTCTGGTAAATGAGGGACTAGCCTTCTTCCACGAGGTTTAACGACTGGCCCTTTTAGCGACAAGAATGTCGATTCGGCCGTGCAACGGAAACTCACAGCACGCGAGGTAGAGACTTCCTCGGTGAATGCTAACGATCCTTAGGTGCTGAGCCTTCGTACCCTTAATCACGTCGGGGTCACCACTGTAGACACCTGGTTATTATGGTGTCGATATAACTTGCTGGTACGGTAATCAACGACTCAGATTTATATATAATGGTTTATTCTCTGAATCACACAAGGAATAGCTATGTCCGCTGCTGTTCTCGTAACGGCGAGAAGAGATGATCTGAAGTACGAGAGAGTGATACGCTTCTATTGGTTATCCCCACTCAGGCGGCAGACATGGCGGCGCGCAAGGAGAATAGGCTCGTGCCTACAGGCGGAGTGATACCGCGCAGGCTTGGGCGTGCCGGCACGCGCATGCAGCTCGTCGAGCGAACATTCTGCGTTCGTCCGTAGTGGAGAACAGTCGCGTGAGATTACGTACAGTTTCATTAGAAAAGATTCGTTTCACCGAGTTGAGCATAGACACGCTCTTAATATTCTCGCGACACTGCCTAATATACAAGCATTGTGCATACAGTTGAGTGCGGTAGCACCGATATTATAGACAGAGGATATCACACGATATCCGACAGACTACGACTCGCTTATATTGAAGGAAGGACGAACGTTGCCATTGAGCAATAATCCGAATCGAAGGACGAGACCGCCATATTGGCAAATTGAGAACGCACGCAAGGGCGTTTTGACGGAGACTCGTTATTACGAGCAACATACACGAGGATGACAACAATGTCAGGTAACATACCCGTTCTCTCGTGAATCGTAGATCATTATTGAGAAAGGCTAGGCAATCTAGCTAATGTAGTATGATGAACGCAATGTTCTATCATAATCCGATCTATGATTCCAGAGTTCGAGAAAACACGATACCAGTGACTACGTCCTCGCAAGAGGCCACGTAACGGTCTGTACAGACATGTCCGATGCAATTCGTAGAACTGAACTCAGTTAAATTACGTCTTCATAACGTTTATGGTTGCAACCAGCGTTTAGAATCACTTATTACGTCTGTAAATAATTAGTATAATAGATTAACAGTAATAAGAGAATCCAGTGTCTTTATAATAATAATAATAATAATAATCTTTATTTACGGGAAAGAAAACCCTTTAGTGTGTACAACGAAGAATGTAGTTTATAAAAATTAAATAAAATAGATAAAAAATGTAATCGGAAAAACAATAAATAATGTTACGAGAATAAACAAATAAGTTTTCGCTTAAAAGTAGATACATTGCCGCCGAAGAAATCAACCAAGTTGGCATAATTATTTGCCGAGATGATCATTCTATTCAAACAAGAGTTTGCGCCATATAAAGTACGATGATATTCAACATAAAAGATGGGAGATTGTCTTAGGTTCCTGACTGGAATATTTAAATAAATATTTTTTAATATGTCAGGACAATCGATAAAATTGTTTAATATTTTAAAAATTAATGTTAAGTCAAAAATTAATCTCCTGTTCTCTAGAGTGATCAAATTTAGTTTTCTTGATATGGGATAATAGTCATGGCAGGTAATAGCCATAGGACTTCCCATGCGGTAGGCTACCGTGCGTAAGAACTTATGTTGTATGCGTTCAATCTTTTCAATATGACATTTATAATAGGGAGACCATACAGTGGAGCAATACTCCAATTTCGGGCGAACCAACGCGCAATATAGCCGTTTTAAAGTGGAGATATTTACAAAATATTTCCCCCAGCGGAGAATGAAGCCAAGCGTTTTACATGCAGATGAAACAATAAATTGAATGTGATTGTTAAATGATAAGTTCGCGCAAAACAAAACTCAGTTTTATTTGACTCAGAATAGAAATACCAGTAAAGTGACATGAATATCTCAAAAAATTACCTAAAAGATAATAAAGTACTGAGAACAAGATTTATATATATAGTAAAGTATTTCTAAATTAATAAAGATCAATTTGATCTATTATTTCACTAAGAGAAATTAAATCTACTTGACGAGATTAACTCAAAGTAGACCGCATTAAACTAGTAGCCTCTTGTTTTCATAGTATCTAAAATTTCTGACTATATTAAATTAAAAGAAATAAAGATAATTAAATGAGTACCAATTGTAGCGATAGTTTTGCGGAACTGTTTCAAATAAAATAGCTATTTTTAAACATGCGATAAGTCGGCAATTTTTCAGCCACGACGGCATGATAACGCAGCGGAAATATGGCGCTCGTTCTTCCGTTTGGATTAGGGAAACGTCGGCCATAAGTAAAAATCACACATCCGAAAGTCGTAACGTCGCCACGCCCGTTATAATTTCAGCCGCAACACTTTGCGTACTACGGTAACTCGCGCGCGGCCCTGCAAGATCTCCGTCGCGATATCGCCGAGGCCTCTCCGCGTCTCCGCGCGTGCACACACGCACACATTGCACATGCATACATACATACATACATACATATCGCGCGTGCAAACCAGTCGCGGGACTTCGCCGTCCCGGCGAATCCGATCGGCCGGTTCGGCGGGATTGTGATATTGTGAACTCGCGAACGAATAAACTCGTCCGCGGGGAGATGCCCGATCGAGAGAAACGAAGTGTCCCATTTATCGCCGAGCACGCAACTCCATTTCGCGCATCCAGCCGCACGCCGCACATGAACGATTAAACTGGCTGCGGAATGCAATACGAGGAAATCGGCTGCAGACGAGGGGTGACCACGGGAGGAGGAAGGAGGGGACAGCGAGGATAAGTGGAAAGGGGAGAACGGACGGAGATGACGAGGAAAAGGAGAAAGAGAGAAACGGATGCGCGAGGGCGAGGCGCGTGCATCTCTCCGGGGGGACCGGTGGGCCCTACGCTCGCGAACTGGTGCGACCGGTGCGCGTCGCGACTAATCATTGCGTCCATCCGGCAGCGTGCGCGTCCAGAATGGTAGCACTAAATTATTTTGCTGTGCGATTGCGGCGACGGTGCGACGCCGCGTTGGCAAAAAAAAAAGTGGCGTAAGAGACGGCCGGACTGAGTAACGGCGGGCCCGGTGTGGCTGGACCTATTATCGAGAATCGTCGTCGATCATTTCGAGCAAATTAATAAAACCGACCTCCTCCGGGGGTATCTACCCCGCTAGACTTTATCTCATTTTTCGATTTTTTCTGAGAATAGATTTGCATAAATTGGAAAGATAAAAAAAAAGTATCGAGATACATTCACTCTATAAACCTTGGGTAATGTTGAAACATATTTTTTTCTTGCTTTATTTATTTTATTCTTAATATTCTTTAAAGTATATGTTCCATATATTATAAACTATAGCAAAAAAGATACTAATGTTATAGCGACTTGAGAATAAATCGAGCGCAAAAACTGGTCTCTATCACATGAATGAAATGTCTTTAGGCACAGTGCGATGAAAAATACTCGTAAATCTGAGGATTCATTAAACTTGAATCAACGGGGTATAACCCTCCGTGAGGGACTTCCTAATGAGATTCTTCTTCATGTGCCAACTCGGACTCCGTGATGAAACAAAAAATCCTCGGAATAGGCATTTGGGTGTGCAACAAACAAATTGTTTTTTCTTTTGGAATTAAACGTCTCTTGCTATAAAAGACGAAATTTGATTTCCGAATACCCGGAGCTAATTGGCCCCCGTGACGATTGGGATGCTGAAAAGTAAAGCGTCGTCTACAATACATGGAGTAAGCGTGGAGTAAGAAGTAAGAGTAAGCGTAAGAGGGCTATTTTCGGTTTAAGAGAGCTGGCGTAAGGGCGTAAGCGAAATAAATTAATTTTATTTCTTACTCCTACTCTTACTCTTACACTTACGCTTGGCCAGTCAGGACACAACAGGCTATAAATGCTTGCTCCTGCCTGCTCTTACTCCTTACTCCACGCTTACTCCGTGTATTGTAGACGACGCTTAAACCCTTGACTGTTAGGACGGGCTTGCGCGCGCGACCCCCAAGCTGCACTTAATTTATCAAATCACTACCATTTATGTTTATTAAATATTATGTATACAATAAATTTCGTAATATAAATAACTTTTACTAAAGGATACTGAAGGATGCTTATATAGATTATATAGATTTAAAAAATGATTTCTCGATCATATATTTTTTTTACAATTCTTACAATTTTTCTAAATGACGACGCTCTTTCTTGCAATATTTTTCTTCACTGCGTGACTTTTTTTAGACATGAAAACGATTTTTGTATGCGTGCTATTTGACGCCTACAACTATTCGATAACTTAGATTAATTTGCCAACTGATGTTATGCACTTCACGTGTCATAGCTGGTTTGGTAATGTTTCTCGCAGAACCTCGAGATATTAACTTGCAGATTTACTTAGTTGCATCCCACGTGCATAATATTATTATTCACCTACACAAGTTTCAACGCACGCGTCACGCAAGAAGGAACTTTTGATCGACGATGATGATATTGAAATCTCTAAGTATCATGTTCGCGCGACATAACTGACTGAAAGTTTTCAGACGTCCTTGTTACACAGGCAACATCTATGCAGCAGGTTTGCCAGCCTACGCAGTCAGGGCGATAATTTATATGTCTAGTATCGATACAACGGGAAATGGCAGGTAAAATAATGTGATTCTTTGCGCAATTTTATAATCGATTTTTGAGCACTTTGTACGCGGAAGTTCGCGGCTTGTCATAAAGAAAAAAAAACGATACCGCTAGAATTCCTAGACTCGGGCCATCTCTATCGCCATTATTGTTGCTCCGTGCAGCGATTTTTTTATTATCATACTGTTTAGCGCGCGTATCGCGTTACACGGACCGCAATCGATAGCGATCGCATCTTCGACGCGTCAAAATTATCGTCGGCCATAATCGTAAAAGCGTTACGAATTCGTTAATAAAATCCACGATGGAAGCATATCGCCCAGCGCGCCGCGAAAAAAAAACGCGCGGTTATTCGGACGACCGATTACTTCCTGGTGCGATCATTGGATCAAAGCCCACGTAGAAATTACTGTTCTTTACACCTACGTGACGGATTCTACAAAACGCCGCCAATTAAATAAAAAATGATTCGCGAAATTGCGTGGAGCTTGGCGAAGTACAACAATTTATAAATTATATTAAAAACAAAATTTAATTCAGTAAAAGTCAGAAATTTAAGCAGATTTGGATTCCTTACTTTGTTTCCTTACTTTCGCAAAATATTTTTTTATGATTATACTCCACTTTATTAATCTTCGAAATTTTACATTTACGTTTAGTAAGTAAAGGATTGAGTATATTTCTATAAAAGTTACAGTTGGAATTGAAGATGAACACAAACACATTATTAGTCTAAGGTTCGTGTAAAGTTTGACTAATATATTGTTTAAATACACGGTCAGTGTCACGTCTCGTTTCATACATATATTCGTAAACCATAAAGCCCGATTGAGGGGAATATCAATCAACTTGCGTGGTTTCGACCTGAAGATCTTATCGAGAATGGCGAACACGAGCATCGCGAACTTGACTCTCGCAGACGATACGTGGTCGTACTTTCGGATCCTTTCGGCGAAAACGGACGAGCGCGCGTCGGCACGAGAAATCGGTCGTGAGATTTCTCGTTCTCCTTCGGATGCAAGCAATGAATATATATTCAATCCTGTTTTTATTTTTTGATGTGTGCAGCCATTACAGCAACATATTAAATACTTGGTATAAAGCGGTATTGTGTGCGTCGAGCTAATATCTAATAAAGTTAATTTTTTCGAATATTACAATGTTAATGCTATTAATATTAATATGATAAAATTATAGGACTAAATATTTACACAAATAATTAGAATAGAGAGAAATAATTTATTTTATAAATCTTTAATTGATAAATATATAAACAAAGATAATATATAATGACAAATATAATTTAATGATAAAATCATTTTTTATACTGTGAAAAAATATTCTAACAAAATGGGAAAAAGGATTAGCGTTCGGGTGACACTCAATCAAACACAAGCGAAATAAAATTACGCTCATAAACGGACCGTAAATCCAATAACAAAGTCTTATTGAAACTCACTCGTACATTAAGTTAAGGGTTTCATTTATTTAGTCTGGAACGGAATACCTCTTAAAAAGAGCCTACGTCGTAAATTGACACAATCCTCTCTCGGCGTGCGTACAATTACGCGCGGATACGCTCGCGGCCTACATGCCGCGACAAAAGACTGAAGTCAAATCGGACAAACACGGTATTCTATTCTTCGAAGAGCCTCCGTTTACCAAGGAGATAAGCCATCATCCCCTGGTATATTGGCCAAGCAACGACGACGAAAACGAGGAAAATGTGTGGTAGGTGTCGGGCAGAGCTACGATGGTGTACGTGGGACGAGGCCCAGGACCTCGTCAGTCTTACCAAGAAGGAGTTGTTACTCTGTCCTCGAGATCCAAGGTGTACTACCGCAAGGACACGAAACTGATGCTTTTTGTCGGCGCGAGAGCGGCCACGCTTTTAAGGAGGACAGGCGTTAGCAGGAGAGGCGAGCGTCTCGAACGCGCACGGCGTATTACTGCATTGATAAAGACGCCCACGTCTCTTGCCAGTCTCTCCGCGAAGCTGCAGGCGCCGTTCTGCTATAACGAAGCCGAATCGAAGGTCCGCGGCTGGCGGACGAAGATACACAGGATCGACGCATTGTAACGTCACACGCATCTCATCCCGTGCCTCGAGTCGTTGATAAAGCGAACTGATCGTATAAATCATTTCTAATCTTTACTCTTAATCGCTCTGCAATTATTTTGAGACGATTCTCCATGTTTAATAATTATGTATTTTCATACAGAGGCATACTCGCTCAAATAAAATGCTGTACATAAATCTTGAACATTTACGATTGAAAAAATAATAATTTTACTTGATTGATTTTACCAGAAAGAAAAATTTGTTCAAAATCATTCGTTTGTCAATTAAGACAATTAGAATACTTGAGAAGGAACGATATTCGTTTAATTGAAATTTATAAAGATAATTTATGATAAGTTTGTATATCTCAAATATTTGTTTTTCTCGTCGAGAATATTTTTATCTCGTAAAACAAATTATACAATTAGCAGATTGCGCCGTCTGCGCGCTACAGTCGATGACCGGCACTTATTTACATGTACAAAGGGCAAAACGCTTAACTCCCGTCCGTTTTACTCCACGAAGCTTATCAGGATCGGAGTAGCGTGTACATATGCGTGTGATCTGCATGGCGAAAAAAAACGCGAGAAGTGGAAATGATGCAGAGCGAGGTGATGCATGGACGTGTGTCTCCAGCACATTCTCAAAGAGCTGCTATTTATACTCCTGACTGCATGAGCTGAAAGAACGGCCGAGGAGCGGGTTCCTCAATATGGCAGCAGGTAGGCCGCGCGCAGTGATTCAGAGCCGATTTTTCCAGCTGGACCAGACAGTGGCTCTATTCTCCGTCTGCCGTTCTGCCCGCTGAGTGCCCGCCAGGAGCGACCGTGGTCGCTCCACCTTCCTTCGCGCTTTCGTTCTCGCTCCCTTCCTCCCTCCTCTCGCCTTCGTTGACGGTTCACTTGCGCGAGAAATCCCAGATCGCGTATATCCCATCGTCACTTTGTCGATCGTTTTTCGCGAGTGTCTCTTTGAAAATGTGATTCATAGGCCAGTCAAATTAGACATTGAGGTCTCAAGTGATGCGAACTTTTTTATTCCTTTTTAGGCGTGTTGGGGGTGTTTAAAAAAGCTTATTTCTGAGTTGTCGTATTATTTGACCCAGTGCTTTTTGAGGGGGGGGGAGGGGGAACCTAAATTTTTGCGGTTTTTTGCATTTATCTCGTTTCGATTAATAGATAGCACTTTTTCGCTCCTGAGAAAGTTGTAGGGCTTGAAAAAACGAAGAAAATGAGCGGTAACTCGTTCCGATTCATCAAAAATTCACTTTTCGATTGCATTTATCAGAAAAGAAACAGAAGCGAAAAACGCGCCGAGTTCCGAACGCTCGGCTCGACACGCGCGACTTCCGGAGGCTCCCCTGGGCTCAATTTTTGACGCATAGGAACGAGTCACCGCTCATTTTCTTCGTTTTTTCAAGCCCTACAACTTTCTCAGGAGCGAAAAAGTGCTATCTATTAATCGAAACGAGATAAATGCAAAAAACCGCGAAAATTTAGGTTCCCCTCCCCCCCTCAAAAAGCACTGGGTCAAATGATACGACAACTCAGAAATAAGCTTTTTTAAACACCCCCAACACGCCTAAAAAGGAATAAAAAAGTTCGCATCACTTGAGAGCAAAGCCTTTTTTTTTGTCTAATTTGACTGGCCTATCATCGACATACTCTCTTAAGACATTTGGCTAATTATTTCGCGGTCGTATTTTTTTATCGCATTTTGAAATTATTACGAGCAATAATTTAACCGATTTTTAAAATTTCAGAAAAATTAAAATTTACTTTTTTTCATTGTCTAACGAATTCTTATCTCAAATTCTTGGGAAACTAAATTAATAATAAAGATTAGATCATCATTACAATAAATCTTTCAGTTAATATAATTTCATAATCAATTAAAGAACATATATATATAATAATTAATGCCACATAATGCTAGCAGTTTTTTACGAAAATTTTTAATTATCCTATTATAATTTTTTTTATATAAAATAATATGCATGCTCTATTGATGATACAATTTAACTCGAGTACCGTTAGCTCATTAAATAAATTACCGTGAAAATGTGAACGTTTATCGGCATGACGAGTTAATGATAATCAATACTGGCGATCGCCAAGCCAACCGCGTACACTTCGTAGGCGTAAGGCACCTCAATTAACATTGGAATGGCATCAGCGTAGATCTTACGTAGGCGCTTGATACGCCAGACACGTATCCGTTAACACGTTTCGCAGTCGTCGTAACAAGTGGTGTCCCTTCGATCCACGACCTGCGATCGAAGTTCATTCTTGATTCGAATTTTTGTGCGTCCGCCTTTCAATACGGAGACGCTCCCGACATATTTTATTTCACCATTTGCATCTCATTGAACAAATCAAGCATAACAACGCGCAAATATTTTATGACAATCACGTATTTTGTCAAGTAAAATTTATAACGTGTTAGTAATCGCGACTGAAAATTAAATGACTTTCTGACCCACGAAAATAAGCTGGCTATAAATACATTTATACAGGCTATAAGTTATGTGCCTTATTGCTACATTTCTATATGCAAGATATCCTACGCAAAAATTACTTTATTGATTTCATCGATCGAAAACTAGATAATTAGCATTAATTACAATTCTACACATTTTTTGTTCATCCCTCTCGCACGATTCGCTCGCTGTAGAAATTACGCGCGAGATCCTCCGGCGACAAGATTTTCCCAAGAAAACATCTCGCTCCCTTCTCACTCCAACGTGTTCCCGGCGCTTCACCGGATCTTGGACTCCCGTCGACGCCCCGCCGTACCCATCTAGACCCCCGGCCGACGCGGGGCGAGCGAGCTTTCCGCCGGAGCGGATCTGCGGAAAAATCGCTTGCGCGGCTCGGGAGAGGAGGATATCCGATCGCTTCGCGGGATCGTTTGCGGACCGCTTACACCGACAGATGGGATTATCTGATCTTGAATCTAGCCGGGATGGCTCTGGCGCGTATAATTGCCATCGTCGGGCGAACGAGCGTAGCCTGGTGAGCGCGCTAGAGAGAGGGCCCTCTTCTCCTCTCCTCCTTCTTCTCCTTCTCCTCTCCTTCCTTCGCCTCCTGTATCTACGGCTCTTGTCGACTGCCTGGCTAGTTGGCTGGGCCCCGCGCTGGACCCCGCGCTAGCTAGTTCGTCTGCGCCGGCCGACGTTCCTTCTCGTTCGTTCAACAGCCGTTCGTTGCTGCCGCTCTTCTGCCGTCGTGCCGGTCGCTGCCTCTCTAGTCGGCTCGTTCGCCACCGGAGTCAAGGCTGTGAACCGGGAATGTGCGTGCAACTATGCTACCTGGACCTTTTATTCCTCCTGATATCCACCGCCGCCGCCGCCGCCACCGCCGTCGCCTTCTCTTAAACGTGGCTTATACGCCTTTAGTCGGCAACGGCTATGTCTAGCAATACGTTCGTATGAATCTACGTCGCGCGCGCTTCTCTTTCCCTCTCTCTCTCTCTCTCTCTCTTTTCTCTCTCTCTGGACCCCAGAGATTCCGGTCGAACTCTCTCCCAGTCAGCTCCCTCAGTCCAGCTCCCTCTTTCTCTTTCTTCTCCTCGTCTTCCTCCTCTTTGATAACGATCTTCCGGTGAGAGAGAGAAAGAGAGCACGACGTGCGTACTTTTACAAACCCCCTGGCACCTGTCCACCCAAGTAGATAATAACGCCGCTACGAACCCTGCGTCGTGCAGCCTGATTGCCTGACTGTTACC
>JASTWK010001841.1:0-23628 GCA_030770225.1 Temnothorax unifasciatus | reverse complement strand
TAACCCTCAGGGTACACACTGGGTTAGCGTAACCCGAGCGAATTTTGAAAGTAGCGCCATTTCAAAGGAAGTGAATGGTGGGGGTCCGTACCGGGGGGGGGGAATCTTTGAGGTTGGTACTATGTGAGCGCCAAGAGGCAGCGTCAGTCTACGCTTGGTGCTCAAGTTATACTATTTTAAAAATTGAACTCGGGTAGTCTACACCCAGTCTGTACGGAACGTTACAAAATCCGTGTTAAAAAAAAATTGTGTTTTTCGAGTATTTGCTGCAGTAGAGTATTCTGGTATGTATAATTTACTATTTTTAATATACTTTTGTGCATTTAACCTCAAAATGATGCTCTGTAGCATACCAGCATAACGTATCCGTGCATGCATGTTATTTCTCGAAGAGTTGTGCTACTCTTAGCATAACTCTTCGTACGATGCGTCGAATAACGATTTCTAATATTTATTTTTACGATTTATCATTGCAGAGTTTTTTTGTGAAAATGGCATCGCGTCGGAGAACTCGAAGTGTTGCAGCTCTCGAAAAATTATACACAGAAACCGAGGATGAGAGTGTAACTGAAAACGCCAGCGACACCGATGACGCCGAGAACGAATAAGAGGAAAGTTTACAAGTGCCTAAGATGTGACAAGGCTATGTGCAAAGAACATGTAGGGAAAATATGCTGCGAATGCGCAAACACCATGTATTCTCTTTTTTTTTATTTTATACAATAAAAATTTTATTTAATAATCAATTTTTGTTATTTATTTATATTATACTAATCAACAACATCCAAAAGAACTATTTTTACTTTAAGATATTTTTTTTGCGTTATTACGATAAATCAAGCAAGTATATCGCTATCGCAAAAAAACGGGTATTTTCATAGTTAAAAAAAAATACTTTTTGGAATGGATCAAAAAACGAATTCAGCCATTTCAAAGAACAACTTTTTAGCTTTCAAACGCGACTTATAAAATGTCGATACCTTTTTTTTCATAAAGTTATGCAATTTAAAAGAAAAATGAATTTTTATGAAAATTTTTTGAGAATGGTTTACATTTTCAAATGTATCTTTGTTTAAACAAATAATGTAATAAATCTATCAACGCCATTGTATTCTTGAGAAAATTTCCGATCCAAAGAAAAAAAAGTTGTTTTAATTGACAAATTACAGCCCGATATACAGTCAATCAAAGTCGCCGGGTTAGGCTAACCCATGTCTGTACGGAACGTAACTTTTTTATAGTCTGTACCCTGAGGGTTAAGCTAAACGAACTTAAAGAGAAACCCTACACGTTCACAGATGAGGAAAATCCTGACCAAGTATCAAATGCAATAATGCAAAAAATTAAAAATTGTTATAAATCAAGCGATTCTAAAGTACCATCATTAAGTGAGGATGACAATGAGAAAGGTGTCATAATAATATATTGTATATAAATAAAATTTAACATTAATAAAATATATTTAAAGTATTTCACTCTACATAATTTAAAAAAATTTTTAGACTAATTAACTAAACAAAAAAATATATTTTAATTATGATTTCTATTTTGTGATTACTTAATTAATAATTTTTACAGATACAAGTGATGAGAAAATAAAAAAAATAAAAAAAAGTCAGCCAAAAACATGAAAAGTATGAAAAACATGAAAGTATGAAATATATGTTTATATTGTACTGTACAATTATATGAAGTATATTACAAGTATATTACATTAAAGCCCGGTTGCACCAATGTTATTTTAGCTTTAAGCGAGACTTAAGGGGTTACACCACAGTAGAAATTTCAAAAAATCGATTTTTTTTATTGGCTTAAAAATCCTTTGAACCCTCTAGAATAAGAGACAAACGGTTTTATATCTGCCAGAAATCGTTTTCATTGAAATTTCGAGCTCTTTCTCGACCCCTCCCGACTGCTCCGAAACGACTACCTGCAGTAAATACGACACCTGCTTGTCGGGTACAGCATTATGTCTTACCATTCGATTTCTAACTTCTCTAATACACCAATAGATGTCGTTAGAAATATTTTCAAACATTCTGAACACAAAGTACGTTAGTACAGCGTCCTTTGATGTTGAGGGAAGACGTAAATTTTGCGTGGAAGTTATTCGAAATCACGATTTTCTTTTGCAGTGTTAATTTTTCACACGTTATTTGTAGCCTTGACATTTATGTGAGTTACAATGAGTGAAAAGAAAGTGTATGTAAGCCATAAAGGCTCAAAAATATCGTATCAGACACGGCGACGGAGCAACGTGACGAAACGACGACCGTTGAACAGATATGAAGCGGAGGAAGATTCGGCCGGTGTCAGCGCTTCGGCAAAGAAATTGAAAGTGGATACTGACGATATCGATATACAAAGTGAATTTGGTTACCGAATTATAAACTTTTTTGCCGTTTTCTCTGCCATTTCGGAATATGTGAAGTGCAAAACGTGCAACTCTGATATACAATTTCTCGAATCAGGTACGCGGGGTTTAGGCTTCAAAATAACCGTGTGTTGCCCGAATTGTCCAAAAGTTGAAATCCCGAGTTGTCCATTCTTACGAAATGAAGTGATGGACATGAACATTGGACCACAATCCTACAACTTTTGCTTAGAGGCGGACGCTGCTCGAATACAACGCACGGAGCGCTCTTTGACGGACGCAGCGAAAGAGGCTCGCTCCAGCATAAAAGCGTCCAGGAAAGAAAACGAGGAGGAGTTTAGCAACCTGGAAGGTCAGCTTTACGGTGCTGGAATAGCAGATTAAAGGTAAAAAATTTTTAATAATCAAATTTTTTATTTTATTATGTTCGAAACACGAGTCAAAACTTTAAACGCGTTTTTCTCGAAACACATTTTTTCAAATCGGCACGCAGCATAACTCAAACAATTTTCTATTTTTTCACTCCAAATTAATATCACATCTTTAAAACAACATTCCGCATAGAAATACGTAGCCGATTTTCGATAAGTTAATATTTCGATTTTTTAGGTACAAATAAGTGCCCGTTTTTTGGTAGTAAAATGAACTTTTTTTTTCAAATGCTCGCCAATTTAACAAAAATAAATATTTTTAAAATCCCCTACGTATTTCTACAGCTATACTAATGTAGTTTAAGAAAAAATTTTTTATTTTGTTCCAGATTAATTTTTGCTGCACTTCTACTGCGTGCCGCGGAGCCCCTCCAAAAAAAACCGTTCCGCAGAAACGACTGTTGGGCAGCCATTTTGTAATATTTTTTAATAAACAAATTTTTTTTTAAAACTTCAAAACATGCTTAACAACATCCTTAAAAAGAATTACCCTTTTACTTTTCCTTCCACTTAAAAAAAAATCGCAAAAAAACGTTAAATTTTCACTCTCTACTGTGGTGTAACCCCTTAAATATGTGTTTATCTTCATCTTTCTTTCTAAACAAATAAAGACACACATCTCACTTATTGTCGAAATAACATTGACATAACCGGGCTTAATAAGGTGTTATATTTTGCAGAAAGTAATGCAACTGAAACAATTCCTCAAGGTTCAAAACAAAAAATTGACTTTAAAAAAACAAGAAATGCATTTGCAAGAAGTGCATTCGCAAGAGACAGTAAAAGAGAATTCCAATCCAGTTGTAAGTGACGAAATAAGCTTGAACACTATTAAAAAAGGTATACAAAATTCTACAAACAAAAAAATTAGTCAATTTGATGATATAATAAAGCTGTTATAAAAAATGTTATGTACTAAATCTATTATTAACTAATTTAATAATTTTTATATTAATAGCAAATGTTAAACATATATTAATGGATATCAATATTTTTTCAGTTTTAAAATCAGTGCATAGTGGTATTGACGAAATGAAAGCTGACATTAACTTCATAAGAACTGAGATAAAGGACATAAAACTATCCTTAAATGTCGCTCCTCGACAAACGGAAGGTGCACTAGTGGCCAACATGTATATGTATAAATCAAAATATGCACTTAAATTTCCTATGTCAGAACTAGAGGAAGTAGAAACATTGGATAATAAAATAAAAGACGATGCTGAATTTGCCGCAGATTTCGTATGTTTAATATTTAAATTTAATTAATATTTAAGGTGATTGGAAGTAACTTCATTTATTAAACCTCATTCTTGAAGAGACAATCTTTACTGAGATGACTTTTTGTCTTTTAATTTTGTCCAAAGTTTAGTTTTTTTTGTTATAAAAAGTAATAATTCTCGTATTACGGGATGAATACAGGAAATAGGAACAATAGCAGCACAGTTCGCTGACAAACATGAGCGCTTATGTGAGGCGACTGTCAGCTGTTGTTTCTAACAGTGAATTGTACCGTTACTATTTATCTCCTATATTTATTCCTTGATAAAAAAACTATTTTTTTATAATTTAAAAACTAGACTTGGGACAAAAGCAGGCTTATAATCTGGTAAGGATTGTATCTTTTCGAGGATCCCCAGTGTTTCCAGTCATATTGAATATGTCTTCATTTTACATCTTTAATTTAAAATAAATATTTTGAAAAAATTTTTACAAAATATATTTTTATTAATTTTTACTAACAGAATACTGCGCTGCATAGCATTTATGTGGAAAATGTAACTCTTACGAAAAATTTGACTAATATTTTGAAAGTGTTGATAACACGAGATATATTGATGACCTATACTGCAACAAAAAAAGTAATTAGAAAGAGAGTATTCAAAGAAATACATAATAACTTGTACTCAACTTTATATAGTAAAAATATTTTTAAATTAGTTTTATAACATTATAAGTTATTATTAATATAGTAAAAGTATATTTTTTTTATTTTTACAGATTTTTTAGTAAAATGCGCAACAATGACAGTAAAATTGCAGAAATTTTGTTTGGCAAATGCCTAGAAACAGTCATCTGGAGCAAAAGACTGGGAAGGTCATCGAAAGGATAGAAAAACAAAACCAGACGATTGATTTATATTGTATTTGTATGTAACTTTATTGTATAACCCCGCAGGGTTCACAATCTTCAAGGCGTTTTTATGAGGAACGTACCCAAACCTTTACAAACAACAATCACAAATTTAACACACATTTACATGGAATCGAACCCCCTCTTTCTTTCCTGGCCTTATGCGACCTTACAATATACTTTTTCCCTTCCCTTCGCCCTTCCCTCTTCTTTCGCCTCTTCATTTGCATCCTTCCGCTACATCCTGTCGCTGTTCTTTCTTCCTGTCTCGCTCCTGTCCTGGGTCTGTTGCTCGTTCTCTGTGCCCATGAGGAGCTTGTCCTCCATCTCTTTAGAAATTTCCTCCCTCCTCCGTCATCTTCACCCTCCTGTCCTCCTCCAACATTCTCCCCTTCCTGCTCTCCTCTACCCTCCCTCCTACTCTTCCCTCCCACTCCGCTCTCTCTCTCTTATCCTTTTCTCCACCGACCTATCCTCGTCTATCTTCACTCTTAACCTACTTCCCGCCTTCCTTCTTGACTCTAGCACCCTCAATTTCTCTTCCTCATTCCCCAGCCTAACCAACAAAGTTACCCAGTCTCCCCTCGACCCTATTACCCTCACCTCTCTTACCTCCGCCTTCACCCTCAGGCCCTCCTCAAAAAACTCCCTCACCTTCTCCAAATTCGATTCCTTTCCTCCCCACCTCTCCTTCTCGATCCTTATTACAACATTCTTCCTCCTTGTTTCTTCTTCGTTTCTCTTGTCCTCTCCTATCCGCCATTTCCTCTTCCCCGTCTTACCTTTACTCTCCTCACCCATTTCCCTCTTCCTTTTTCCCCCACCCAGCTCCATTCTTTCTATCCTTCCCTTCAGACTTTTTACTTCCTCCTTCAATTTCCTCATCTCCTTTAGCACCCTCTTCATTTTCTCCTTCACCACCTTCTCCACCACCTCCTCCACAATGCATCTTCCTTCCATCCCGGGCTATCTAAAACACGTGCAATTTACTCTTTGCAATTATTTCCTCTCGTCTTCCTTCTCTGCTCTCCTCTCACAACCTACTCATTCCCTTCGCTCTAACCCGCTTACCTCTTTTGCTTCCACTTTATCTTTCTCCCCTTTCACCACCGAGTCTTTCACTGCTCTCTGGTTTCTTCCCTCTACTGTTCCGTTCTTCCTACGCTTACCATCTCTACTGCCACCATGTGCGTTTCCTACATTTTCACTTCGATCCCTCGCGCCCCCTCCTTCGATCCCTCGATCTCTATGTCTACCCTTTGATACCGTTGTAGATCCGCCTTGCTCCTTTCCACTCCTTCCAACCTACCTTTTCTACTCGCCTGACGTCCTGGAGCCCAGCGCCGCCTCTGCCTTCGCCTCAGCGCCATCTCGACTCACCGTCCTTACCTGTCGCCGCTCCTTGCGTCTCCATCGCACCCGTTGCGCGGCATCTTCCACCACTCCCCCTCTTGTGCCACATCCTTCCTCACCCAGTTCGCCGCCATCCTAACCTTTCTCACCTGCCTCTTCTTCTTACTCCAAATTCTGTCGTTCCACTGCCTCTGCTGCCTCGCCTCCATTTACTCCTCTCCTTTTCCACATTCTGCACGCCTCCACTCCTCCTCCCCGTTCACTCTCCTCTCTTAATCCTTTTTTCCGACACACTTTCCCTCCCTTTCCCGCTCCACCTGTTCCCCCGCTGAAAGCCAATCCGACGATCCTTATTTATATTGTATTTTATAACATGTTTCATATTTTTTATATAGTTTATAATATTTTTTTGTTCTCTTTCTCTAATAAATAAATATATATATACATGTATTTGTATCATTTTATTTTTCCAGAAAATTGTTCGCATAATACAATTTATCATGGTATTCCAATGCCTGAATTACAATACTCTTGATAAGCACACACATTAACAAAAGATTGCATTTATTATAGAGTCTAGTCGGGCAATCCAATGTAATGCCTTGTTAGGTATAACAAGAAAGGGCTTAGTTAGACATCCAAGATAGGATCTAAAGAGGCGTTCCATAATAGGGCCTAGTGGCGTATGCCAATAATTAAACTTGGCAGGATAGGGCCTTGTTAGTTGTGCCAGGATAAGGCCTAGTTCGACGTGTTACAATAGGGCCAGTTGAGTATGTCTACTACATAATTATAATACATTTACTACATAATAATTCATTTTTGCAACTAATTGTTACAAACAATTCCAAATAAATTATTAATAATATCAATAACTATTTTTATCTTGTTCTCCAGATCATATACAACGACTATTATATAGGTCAAAATCTTGTTACTCCATTAGTAAAGGCAATATAAAATCTTTACAGAAATTAATCAGAAATAACAAGAAAAATGAATTACTAAAAACCTAGACGTGATGGACCCAAACAGACTTCAGATTCATGTTCAATAGCCTTGAAGGCATACGAATGTCATGGTCTAGCCGTCGGCGCAGACAACTTTTTCTTTTTTGTGGTCCAGTGCTATTCATCTTGCATATGACTAAAACAGCATTCAGGTGAACACAAGTTCCGACTGTGCCAACACACTCTGCGTCGTCACACCCACGAAAAATAATAATAACTTTTATTTTTGCAATTGTTTATTTACAAGATATTTATAACAATAAACTGAAGTGTTATATAAACAAATTATTTTATTGCAGAATCAAAACCGTGTAATTAAGAGGAACCTAATAAACTAATATGCGAATTAAAAACTCTCAAATTGTTTAATAAATAATTTGCCATTGATAAACAAAAATATTAACAATAAATTTTCTTATGCTATATTATAGTCCAGGAAAAATCCTACAATATCCCTTCTATACACCGCCACCAAATTCCCAACCGTTTTCAAGATATAAAAATAATAAAAACTTCATTTATACAAATAATTTAATTTTACTAGTTTACTGTATTAACAAAACGCTAACCATTTCTACTTGCACCCAATAATACTAATATAATGCTAAAAACCTTGAAACTGCTTCTAACAACATTTTTATTCATCATTATTAATAATTGTTATAAACAATTATATACGCATATTCATTAAATTAACATTAGTAATAGCGCTTAGAGTCACACACGAACCTGAGAAGGACAGAATTGTACCATGCGCCACGTAGGAACATGAATCCGAGCGAGATGCAAATATCGAACAGCCTATAGGAGAGAGAGAGAAAGACTTATGTACCGTAGTAGCCGTTAGACAAAGAGAGCAATGCCTTTCATTTACTTCATACTTTAGACATGCTAATAACCATTTTAAATGTACAATTACATTATTCTGCTTTATGTAAGGTATGTCTAAAGATAAATGCTAATCTTTAATATCAATTTTAGTAATATTTAATATCTATTTCATATTCTTTAAATCCATAAAAACTTTTATATATGTTTTAATGAAGGTATCGTTCTCAATCCGTCTCACCGAAGTAAAATAGAATCAGAGCAAGGTCACTGAGTGACTCATACGAGTGGAATCCAGTCATACGTAGAATTGTAGTTGGCTAGCGAGCCATATAGGCCGAAGTAGACTCACCTCGCCTGGCAACGCCCAGCCACCGCCCTTATGACTCATCTGTAACAAAGAATGTATTACCCCCACTACTATTTCCAAAAATGTATAAAAGCATAGATCCCACACCATTCGATGAAGATTGGGGCAAGCTTAGAACACGACCACATCTTATACTTGTGCCTTTCTTCCATAAGTAACAATTTGTACTGCGAAATCAGCAATAAACCTTATGTCGGAAGTTTAACTAAATATCTTCATTCGAGAAAAGAGTTTATTGAACATTACCTACCTAATATCCTTGCCGACTTCGAGGAGCCACTGCCTGCATCAACTGAGACAGTTAGTTATCCTGGGATTTTACTCCCTTAACCAGCAGAAGAAGAAGAACCCATCAGCGAAGGACGTTTTGGCGGATCGTCGACCACCCGCATCACCCAGGACGTCACATACGCCGAATTATATCCGAACCGAGCGAGACATCCCAGGCCTAGCGTTATACTTGAAGCAGCTCAAAGATTATATGAAACCGGAAGCGTTTTACCAAAGAAAACAGACACTGGTAGACATCGTGATGCAAGAAACTTACGAAACGTGGAAACAGTCCTTCGTGCTGTTGAGCAAGAACCTGAGACTAGTATTCGGGACATTGCTCGACAGCACGAATTGTCTTATTCCACCGTCCAAAGAATACTCAAAGAAGAAAAAAAGCACGCCTACCATTACACCCGCGTGCAACACTTGCGGCAAGAAGACTATCATCAGAGGAAGAGATTTTGCGAGGATTTCCTGCACAGAGTAGACGAAGATCCAGAATTTCCTTCTCGTGTAATATTCAGCGATGAATCGCTGTTCACACGAGAGTTTTTAACTCACACAACATGCATGTGTGGGACGACGAGAATCCTCGAACGACACGACTCAGAAATTACCAAGTTCGTTGGAAATTGAACATCTGGGCTGGAATTATGGGTACAACAATATTGGGCCCAGTTATTCTTCCAGAAAGACTAAATGGCGCATTGTATGTGGAATTTCTGGCCGAAAATCTGCCAGACTTTTTGGAAGAAGTACCGTTATTAAATAGAAATAAAATTATATTTCAACAAGACGGTGCTGGTCCACATAACGCCAGAATAGTAACAAATTTTTTAAATCAGCATTTTCCCGAACGTTGGATGGGCCTGTATGGCCCGATACGTTGGCCTGCAAGATCGCCAGACCTCAATCCACTGGACTTTTTCTTGTGGGGCTACTGCAAAGAAAAAATTTACAAACAGCTTCCCGAGGACGTCGAAGAATTAAATAATAAACTTCATTATGCCATTTGGTCAATCGAGGACGGAGTTATGGAGAAGACCCAGGAAAATTTACTGAGATGCATTAGAGCTAGCATCACAATGGACGGCGGACACTTCGAACACTTATTATAAATAAAGAAAAGTGTTCTAAAATATTAATCTGCCCTTTTCAGGGCAACCAAATATTTTAATCGAGAAACATTCTCTTTGAGTTCGCAAATTATTTAGAAAAATTCGACATTATCTACGGTTCACTTGGCAGTACGAATGCCTCGTAGCGTTCCACTGTCGGTCATTTACATTAGGCCGATAAGTCAGACTTGACGAGAGATGCCGTTCACTGTAAAAACATAACCTGTCTGATTGTTGTCATCGAGCACAGTCTCCGCGTCTCCGGGTTACATGCGCTGTGTATGTGTAACGCGTTTTTTTCTTCGAATAATTTTTAGTCGTCGAATAATTAACCGGTAGTAATTATTAATAATGAATCGATAGATTTGTTCGTAAATGCCTAATTCTATCGATCAAGTGCGTAAGTAAATCCGTGAAGACCGTGAAAGTTTTGATACGTGATACAATTTATAAAAGACGGAAAACTTTTGGTTGATTATTGTGATTGCGCGTGTGTTCTTTCTTCGAATAATTTTCAATCGCCGATTAATCGGTAGTGATTAATAGTAATGAATCAATAAATTCGTTTATAAATCACTCAAGTGCGTGGGTAAATCCGAGTATGTATTGATCACGATACGTCATGACCATTTATAAAATCAAAAAACTGTGGCTTAATATTCGGTGTGGATTTGAACGTGAGGTGCGATCCACGATGAAATTATTCATCCGTCAAGCTACAGTAGTATAAAGACATCGAATCTTTACAAAGTAAGTGAGTGAGTGAGAGAGAGGGACCGTGTATGTGCATAAGCAATTATTGAGATTCCATAAGCTCAGGCACTCGCAAGTCGTATTCTTACGTAAAGATACATGGCAGTCTCGCGATGCGCTTATACTTGGCGCGAGACACTGCCGTGTTTCTTGATCAGCGCGTGTAGCTGATCGCAGCGAGCGCCCTACTTAACGCACGCGTCGGACGGTGAGTTGCGCCGCCCCTGCCTACCTTCTGTACGCGCCCCGTTATTGGCTAAATATTTTCTGTAATAATTCAAAAAGTAAGCTTCGGACAAAATTTTCGTAGAGAAAAAATCGTCTCAGAATTAATTCAAGAATACGTCTTTACAAGGACGCGGGGTTGTTCTGAATCACCCTGTATATAATATCACACAATATTTCACAACAATCTCATTCGTTAGTCCTCTTGTGGTCCTCGTCGTCTTCTTGTGGTCCTTGTGGTCCTGTTCTTTCTCTTTACTCTGCCTTCGCTTTTTCTCCCTTTCTATCTTTATCGTCCTCATCTGACTCCATCAGAAGGCTCTCCTCCATCTTGCTAGCTATCTCTTCGTCCGCTGTCCTGTATAACCTTCCTCCTTCCTTCTTCCTCCTTTCCTTTTTTCTCCTCTCTTTCTCTTACTCTCCTCTCTATTGTCTTATCTTCGTCCATTTTAATCCTTAATCTGTTCCCTTCCCTTCTTCTCGCCTCTAGCGCTCTTCATTTATCCTCCTCGCTTCCCATCCTCACTAGAACCGTCACCCACTCTCCTCTCTTTCCTATCACGCTCACTCCCCTCACCTCTGCCTTTATTTTTAGGCCCTTAGTAGTGAGTATAGGTCGATTCCAACTCGTGGGCTCCGAGGGGGGGTGAGGGAGGAGGGGTATCGGATTACGCGGGGGGGGAGGGGGGAGGGGGCGGCGTATCGGGTTACACAGGGGTATCGGATTACGCGGGGGGGGTGAGGGGGCGGGGGGGAGGGGGCGGGGTATCGGGTTACACAGGGGTATCGGATTTCGCGGGGGGTGAGGAGGAGGTGTGACGTCCTGGGTGATGCGGGTGGTTGACGATCCGCCAAAACGTCCTTCGCTGATGGGTTCTTCTTCTTTTGCTGGTTAAGGGAGTGAAATCCCAGGATAACTAACTGTCTCAGTTGATGCAGGCAGTGGCTCCTCGAAGTCGGCAAGGATATTAGGTAGGTAATGTTTAATAAACTCTTTTCTCGAATAAAGATATTTAGTTAAACTTCCGATATAAGGTTTATTGCTGATTTTGCAGTACAAATTGTTACTTATGGAAGAAGGGCACAAGTATAAGATGTGGTCGTGTTCTAAGCTTGCCCCAATCTTCATCGAATGGTTCGGGGCTCACGCTTTTATACATTTTTGGAAATAGTAGTGGGGGTAATACATTCTTTGTTACAGATGAGTCATAAGGGCGGTGGCTGGGCGTTGCCAGGCGAGGTGAGTCTACTTCGGCCTGTACGGCTCGCTAGCCAACTACAATTCTACGTATGACTGGATTCCACTCGTATGAGTCACTCAGTGACCTTGCTCTGATTCTATTTTACTTCGGTGAGACGGATTGAGAACGATACCTTCATTAAAACATATATAAAAGTTTTTATGGATTTAAAGAATATGAAATAGATATTAAATATTACTAAAATTGATATTAAAGATTAGCATTTATCTTTAGACATACCTTACATAAAGCAGAATAATGTAATTGCACATTTAAAATGGTTATTGGCATGTCTAAAGTATGAAGTAAACGAAAGGCATTGCTCTCTTTGTCTAACGGCTGCTACGGTACATAAGTCTCTCTCTCTCTCTCCTATAGGCTGTTCGATATTTGCATCTCGCTCGGATTCATGTTCCTACGTGGCGCATGGTACAATTCTGTCCTTCTCAGGTTCGTGTGTGACTCTAAGCGCTATTACTAATGTTAATTTAATGAATATGCGCATATAATTGTTTATAACAATTATGATGGAAATGTGGTTAGAGACGATAACAATGATCTTAATATCATATTAATGTTATTAAGTATAGATGGAAATGGTTAGAGTTGTTTTTAGTATGATGAACTAATGAAATTAATTTATTCATATAACAAAATTTTATTATGTCTCATATCTCGGAAACGGTCAGGAATCTGATAGTGGTGTATAGGGAAGATATTGCAGGGTTTTTATCGAACTATGAGATAGCGTTGGAAAATTTATTGTTAATATTTTTGTTTATCAGCGACAAATTGTTTATTTAATAATTTATTACCTTTAAATCTACATATTGATTTATTATGCTTTTCTTAATTACGCGGTTTTGATTCTCCAATAAAATTGTTTATTTACGTGATACCTTGTTTTGTTGTTATTAATATTTTATAAATAAACAATTGCAAAAATAAAAATTATTATTATTTTTTGTAGGTGTGATGACGCAGAATGTGTTGGCGCAGTCGGAATTTGTGTTTACCTGAATGAGGTTTCTATGATTATGGGAGCGCAATCAGAGTTGCCACTTTCTGGGGAATAAGATAAAAATATTTATTGATACAGTTGATAATTTATTTATGATTGTTTATAACAATGAATTGCAAAATTGAATTATTGTGTAGTAAATGTTTTTCTATTATATGATGTGACAGGAAAATTAAAATCCCTTTTCTCGACATCGGCACTCGATGTTTAAAACTCTTCCCCTCGACATCGATGCTTGACGAATTACCGATCTGACGAAATTACCGATTGTACATTTACGTTGCCCGCGCTGTACGAGCGCTGAACCCTGTGAACCGTCGAAACGGAAAGCCAATAGCGTGGCTGGTAGAATAAAAGGGGGTGAGCGCGAGGTAACGGAACGACTACGATATCTCGAGGACTCTCCCGTCGATCTTCGACGAGATCGGTCCTGCGTGCGTAAGCGATCAGCTGTCTGCCGGTTTTCGGCCAGTGCGTGCGTAAGCGATTTCGCCATATATCGTCAACGTTGTATTTAAGTGGACGGCACTTGTCAGCGTTGTATTTAAGTGGACGGCACTCGTCTAGATATTGTCAGCGTTGTATTTGAGTGGACGGCACTCGCCTAGATATTGTCAACGAGCTGTGTGGTCCGTTTTGTGACAAACAGCGATACGACTGTAACGTAAGTTCAATATACTGCTTATCTCTCTACTTTTCTTTCTGACTCTCGCAAAATTCCTTGGGTCTTCCGACGGAACTCCCCTTGTATTGTTTCATGTTTAGAATAAACTGCTAGCCGACCGCGGCATATCAAAAGAATCGAGTACGAGTTTGTTAGTTCTTATAAACTAACTGGCGCCCAACTAATAAAGTCACTGTCGTAATTATTCAGAGCCCTGGCAGCCCTTGACCCAGGCCGCGCCAGGTGTCGGTATTATTCGTCAATTTGTCAAAAGAATAACGCCGGTCTCATTTGGCGCCCAACGTGGGGCAACGTCGGCAAATTTTGTCAGTTGTAAATTATTTGATAATTGTAAATTATAATTATACTGGCCATTGTAAAATACTGGCAATGGTAAAATACTTGTAAGAATCTTGATAATTGTAAATTTGGTTAATTGTGGAATTTTAATAATTATAAAATTTTGTGAGTAACTCAGGAGACTGAGATCCGAAGGAATTTATTTGTAAAGTCGAGCATGACGAGAAGCTGTTCGGATTGTAATAGTTCAGAGAACAATAGCTGCGGAATTCGCTTGCGTGCGACTGAATAAGAAATATAAACATCGAGAATCCTTGACAACACCGGCCGCTCTATCTCGTCACGTTCGACTCTCTTTCACTTAATGCTTGAATAATATTCTACAGCGCTTTCAAATTTCGCCTATCGCTTATCGCTTCTGCGTTATTTTCAAATTTTCTGTGGCAATAACATATTTCGCCTATCGCTTACCGCTTCTGCGTTATTTGATCAATCGTTAACTGATTTGAATAATATTTCGCAACGCTTTCAAAGTTTCTTTTATAACAATAATTTATTTTGCTTGTTGCTTATTGCTTGTGTGTTATTTATTATTTGTTAATTGAATTATTATTCATCTGTCACCTGAATTATTTAATTGCTATTTGAATGTGTGTTATTTATTATTTGTTAATTAATTTATTATCTATCTGTCACCTGAATTATTATGTGCTTATTTATTTATTGTAATTTTGCGTTATTACCTACTCGCTTATTTAATTTAATTAAATTGTGAATCTTGGCCCGATTATAAACGTAAACTCGAAATATTGATAAAGTCTTGGCAAGACAAATCGCTGAGGAGTAAGTCCGGAAAACTGTAAACACGATAATTACATGTGTCAATAACGATGTCGGGATTCGGTAATTTATTCTGTACGCGTTCGGTCAACGGATTTATATCGCTATGAAGTGTTGACGGGGCACATACTTATGTGTTGTTATTGAAAGTCGACGGCATTCCGGTGGCTTGAGTTTGTCTCAGTCAAGTGCTGACGGGGCACATACTAAACATTACATGTTGTTGTCGAAAGTCGACGACATAGCGCGAGTTTTGGTCGACTCACCGAACAATTGCAAATAAGCATTGGCATAATTACCGAATAATTAAACCGAAACACATAATTATTGTCAGATAGGGCCCTAGCAAGATTAACGTAGTTTAACGCCATGACGTCTATGTTTATTTCGCCACCTAAACGAACGACCAGAGCCGGAACGAAATTAATAGAAACGAGTAATAAAAAACCGTCAAATGACCAGAGTTCACAAATGTCGCTCAACAAAACGTTTCCAGGGGGGGACGCGTCGAACGTAGACTTACAGATCGGGCCCATCCCGTCGCAAACCATCGAGGACGCGGGGGTGGAGAGCTCGCTCGCCGCTCGAGACTCGAACATGGCCGCTTTGACACAGCGAGCCATTGGTGCCATTCCCAAAATCATTCGGGGGGGTACGCCAGTAGGTAAAGGAAGAGGTTCGCGAGGGCCGACCCCGACATTTAACGAGAATCCGCGTTGGCAATCATTAGAAATGACGCTCGGGACTGTGGCGACGAGACTAGACCATCTTGATATAAAATATGCACGCGTCGAGACTCTCGAAAATAAAATAGACCTGCTTTTGCAAAAATTAAATATGTTGGGTAATGAAGCGCCGTCCAACTTAGCGTCTAGAAGGGAAAGCGCGGCACGTGGAATAACAGCGAATAACGAGACAATTAATTCCGCGTACACTAGCGACGAAGAAGACAACGAAGTAGAAGTTAGTCAGATCAATACCGAGTCGTCAAAAACGGCCGGAAATAGGCAACAAAGTAACCTAATCGACATAAATAAAAAGATACAGATGTTATATCAAAACGTACGTGGGCCACCGCGAGAAAGACCGGTGAGCCCCCCGGGAGCTTTCGTACCGTATCGTTGGGAGAGCGGACAGAGAAAATCGGTACGCGTAGAATCGTCGAACGGCTCACGGAATATCGACAAAGAGACACAACGGGCAAATCAAAATACGCGAGAAATAGTGTACGGAACCGAGCTATTTGGTAATAACAATAGCATGTTAATTAATAACCCGCAAGCTGCGTCATACCCTCGCCGTGTAAATTTTCGGGCAGAAAACCTAATAAATGACAGTCACCGAAATTCGCAATTTATGAATACGGAACGGGGCAATCGACGAGCTAATAGATTCATAGTCGCGGAGATAACCCCCGAAGGTGAACTAGTAAATCAAGAAAATGTAACTGACGAGGAATATCGTCAAATGCGAAATAGATCTGAAACAGAACATGGCGAGACCCGTGCACCTGACTTCAGATCCTGGCGCGAACAACGATCGCCATCGATTAGGAGGGGAGTTCTATCGTGGCGTAGTAGCGAATCGGACGATAGCGACGTTGATGCTCGAGGAGCTGACGGTTATCAACATGCGCGAGTTCAAAGGAACGCCTCGTCAACAAATCGGTCCGGTGGTAGGGAAAATAATTCGCCCGCGTACGACCGCGAACTTGAATCGGCCATGAAAATCGGCCGTATTGTCAGAAATTGGAATCTCACGTTTCCCAAAACAGAAAAAGATCCGGAACAATTTTTATTAATTTTGAAAGATCAGCTAAGCGTGAGCGGAATAAAGAAGGATTTGTTTGTTCCTTGCTTGTCGAGCGTCTTTGAGGGACCGTATAGAGCTTGGTATCTATTAAATAAACAGCGTTGGCAAACGTGGAAAGATTTTACACGCGCTTTTCGTTTTCAATGGGCGGTGAGGAAGGACGATGGAGCACTCTTTCTGGACGTCTGTAACTTAAAATTCGAGAAAGGGGAAACTCTAGCGGAGTTTACTTGTCGAGCACGTCTCATTTTTGAAAGAATGCAGAGTCCACCGTCATTTCGCGAACAGTTAAAACAAATTCTCGTCAAATTTAATCCAAGATTAACCTTTGAGGTCTTAAATTTACCTATCCGTGATTACGACGAATTCTTGCACTACTTAAATGAGCGAAATTATCTATATAATCGTTCAGTCGAAGCTCAAAAGGGAGCGCGCGGAAGATCCCCTAAGTCGGATTTGAGGTGTTTGCAAGATGACACCGACGAGTCCGATATTCAGTCCGTCGAGGGCGGGAGTAGCGACGAAGAGAGTACAACCGAGCTGAGGGCGATACAAACAAAACCGCGTAATGTTAAAAGGGAAAATAATTCGACAAACAACACAAAGACATTAGTAAAGCAGAGGCTTGAAAAAAATATAGCGACCTTCAAGAAAGCCGCGAAATCGTCGACAGACGCTCCGAACGAACAATCACCGGCTCCTCAAGCAAAGCCTGCTCGAGACCTTACTAAAATATTTTGCTATAACTGCGGTGAAATGGGACACACGGCGCGTTTTTGTATCGCGGAGCGGCAAGTCTTGTGTCATGTTTGTCTAAATAAAGGCCACGTGAATAAGGATTGTCCAACGCGGTCGGGAAACGGGCAGGGCCGGCAGTAATCCCCCCTCGGGCTACCGCCACAAAAGGCCCGATCGAGGGAGAGAAATCAAAATTTAACATAGAACAAATAAAATCCTTAGATAAACCAGAAACACGTGCCGGTACACCTAAATCAAATCAGCCTCCGGTTATAGTAGCTGACGTTAATCACGAGACAGTACAATTAGATCTATTAGAAACGCTCTCAAGTGATCCGGAATGGTCCGAGGATGAAATCGACCTGGAATTGGTCAATTCAGACGAACAACCCGCGGAAATTATTCAGTTGTCAACGTTGACGACTAACGAGACATCAGACGTTGGGAACAGGGAAACAATTGAAAGTCAAACTAGGTCAGCAACTATCTGTGACAAAGATTGGTATGATGTAAAACGCGAACTCATAAGCAAACAACCTGATAGGTTCGCGGATTGGAAAATCGAGAATGACGAGTTGTATTATCATAGACCAGACTACGCGAAAATGCTAACCGATGACGAACATCCGTGGAAAAGAGTAGTCAGACCAACTGAGGTTCTCGAAATTCTGCGGGAAAACCATGAAACTTCACAGGCAGGGCACCTAGGTAGAGATAACACATACGACCGAATACGACAGAATTACTACTGGCCAGGCATGTCGCAGGACGTAAAATCCTTTGTCGAGGACTGCGACGTGTGCATGAAAGTCAAGTTTAATCAGAGGCCACTAAAGGGACCTTTGACGACAAGACCTCTACTCACACCGTGGGCGCAATTGTCAATCGATACGGTAGGGCCGTTTACTCGTTCGAAGAAGGGGAACGTATACATAATTGTCGTGCAGGATCTTTATACGAAGTTTGTCGAACTATTCCCAGTACGTAAGCAAACCGGTAAAAATGTCGTTAGAATCTTGGAGACGGTATTCGATAAATGGGGAATTATTCCCGAGTCAATTATTACAGATAACGGTACCGAATACGTAAACAAAGACGTCAAAGCATTTCTTACAGCTAAGAAAATAAATCACATCACTACCCCATTAGCGCACCCTCAAGCAAATCCGGTAGAACGCGTCAATAGGACAATAAAACCAATGATCGCCGCGTTCATAAAAGATAGTCAAAACGAATGGGATAAAGATTTGTCAAAACTTCAACTCGCCTACAATACGGTACCACATGCCGGTAGTAGAGTCACGCCGTTCTACTTAAATTACGCGCGAGAGGCAAACATAAGCCAGCGGAGATGTTTCGTCGATGGTAATGAGGAGATAACGGACGACCTGGTCAAACACTGGGTTAAAAAATTGAGTAAATTCGACGAATTACGACATCAGGTCGAAAACCAGTTGAAATCATACTCCGACAAACGTCTTGCCAAGGCTAATTGTGACCGAACGAAACGGTTTGACTTAAATATCGGCGCGGAAGTTTATTATCCGAATAAAAAATTAAGCAATAAAGCCGGAGGGTACTCAGCTAAACTGGGCCACCGGTATCTTGGCCCAGCATTTGTAAAACGAATGATCGGGCCAATGATCGTCGAACTGGCAGACAAAGCTGATAAAACCGTCGGCAAATACTATGTAACGGATTTGAAAATTCCTCGGCGGAGTCTACGCAACTCTTAAACTTTGCAGGCCATTCGACAGGACTCATCTGTAATCGACAGAACATCATGGACGGCGGAGACGACGAAATCACGTCGAGCCTGGAGGAGCTGCTCCAGCGAAAATTAGAGATCGAGGAGCAGGTCAAGGCCCTTCTAACGAAACCGCATCCTCAGCAAGGATCATCCCTTGCAAACATCGTCGAAATGGAAAAGGGAGTCGAAGACAACCGACGATCCTAGGGCATTGGTCGCCCTTTCGGTAGCCGTAATGCCACTTCCACTGGCAAAATGCTGTCCTTTGACGAGTTGCTGAAGGAACTCGGCGTCTCGGAACTTCCTGATGCCACGGGCGGGAAAACGCCGTTGTATTTCGCCGATTGTAGAATAATCGGCGAAGGCATGCGCAAAGACCTCATTATTAAACGGGCTAAACTCCTAGTCGAACGAATGCAATCAACTAAGGTGGGTCGTGGCACTCAAACCTTCGTCACCTCCGTAGGCAAAAAGCACGTCGCTGTATGCGTCAACTGCCGCTCAAGGGAGCATCATTTCAAAGATTGCACTGTCCTATCGTCCCGGACTCTGTCAGGTCTGCGGGGCCGATGGATTCGACACCGACGACTGCGTCTACCCACATGGGATAGAACACGAGCTCGCCCTCAACCGGTGCCCCGGATGCGCTACGGACTTGTCCCTCTATTGCCCGGAATGCCCGGACTGCAATATCCGCTACGGAGACATCGTCGACTGGTTGAGACTTAATTACGCAACCTGGCCTACAGCATTGATACCCAAAGACCACCAATATCTGGTCAACGAGGACACAGAGATCCTGAAAAGGAGAGTCAAGGCTAAATTCGACGACTCCACAGACTATCCAAACCGCGTACGCGCCTTCCTAATTCGGGAGAACGCCCTTTCCTGCGCACCGGTCGTCGCCAACCCCGCTGCACCATCGGCAAGAGAGTTGTCAATAGAAAAGAACCTCCTTGCGATTCAAGCGGTATGCACAAGAAAACGCTGGATGAGATCATGCGGAAAAGGCCGGAAATGCGAGACGCGGAGGAAATTCACGTCTTAGTACCCACCAAGTACAAGAAGAGGACGTAGGCTACCCTCCTCATGAAGACTTCGACGACCAATGTTAGACATTTTGTTCTAAATATCTTGTCTTATATGTTCGCTTTTCAGAGTTTATTATTCACCGTAACTATTGACAAATCTAATTTACGTTGCTTCGGTGAATCTAGCGAATTTAATTTAAGTAAGGTCGTCGAATCAAGTATAGATAAGTCTTCCGTTGTGTTCTTTCGTCTTACTTAGCAAATAAGTATTACACGATTATAAAGCATTATAAAGCGTAATTAGGTTACCGCGACTTCGAATACATTTGTCACCGAAATGTGCCATTTCCAGCCTCATTCACCAACATCCCTTCCTCAATTTGCTGGAGTCAGTGAGAGGGGTCATACCCATAACCCATGGGTGAAAGGGAGATTTTCAGGTGACTATGAGCTGAACAGCAGAACGAAGACACACGGCTCGTACGAAGTCCTCCGAACATCTTGTTCACGATGTCAAGGTTCGAGGGAGGGGAGTGTGACAGGAAAATTAAAATCCCTTTTCTCGACATCGGCACTCGATGTTTAAAACTCTTCCCCTCGACATCGATGCTTGACGAATTACCGATCTGACGAAATTACCGATTGTACATTTACGTTGCCCGCGCTGTACGAGCGCTGAACCCTGTGAACCGTCGAAACGGAAAGCCAATAGCGTGGCTGGTAGAATAAAAGGGGGTGAGCGCGAGGTAACGGAACGACTACGATATCTCGAGGACTCTCCCGTCGATCTTCGACGAGATCGGTCCTGCGTGCGTAAGCGATCAGCTGTCTGCCGGTTTTCGGCCAGTGCGTGCGTAAGCGATTTCGCCATATATCGTCAACGTTGTATTTAAGTGGACGGCACTTGTCAGCGTTGTATTTAAGTGGACGGCACTCGTCTAGATATTGTCAGCGTTGTATTTGAGTGGACGGCACTCGCCTAGATATTGTCAACGAGCTGTGTGGTCCGTTTTGTGACAAACAGCGATACGACTGTAACGTAAGTTCAATATACTGCTTATCTCTCTACTTTTCTTTCTGACTCTCGCAAAATTCCTTGGGTCTTCCGACGGAACTCCCCTTGTATTGTTTCATGTTTAGAATAAACTGCTAGCCGACCGCGGTATATCAAAAGAATCGAGTACGAGTTTGTTAGTTCTTATAAACTAACTGGCGCCCAACTAATAAAGTCACTGTCGTAATTATTCAGAGCCCTGGCAGCCCTTGACCCAGGCCGCGCCAGGTGTCGGTATTATTCGTCAATTTGTCAAAAGAATAACGCCGGTCTCAATGATGCTAATGATTATTCTCGACACGTATTTATTTCGTTTTCGTTTCTCAGTCCCATTCCTTGTATTTTATTTTAATTTATTTCGAATTTCTATCGCTGTCCTCGTCTTACTCATAGTGAATTCACATAAGGCGGGTATTAAACTATCCTCGTCTTTCATGTGGGAATCGTATGCTAATTTATTTCATAGGGACGAAGTATTAAACTATCCTTTTCTTTACGCTTATGGCATATGTCCGTCTCTCTCAGATTCATGAAACGAATGTTCAATTTTCAATTGCATTTATTAATTTAATTAATTTAGATAGGAAATCGGGGTTAACGTTAATGATACCTGAGGACATAAAAGATTCCATTTTTAATGTAATATTTAAGTGTCAAAATTTTTGTTCCAAAATGATTTTTGTTATAGCCAAAATGTGTAAAAGACTAAGAATATTAATGTAAAAGTGATTTGGTCTTCCTAAGTTTGAATGGTAAAAAGTTTAAAATGGCGGACACTGAACTTTAATAATTTATAGCTCGAGAACGGTAAGAGATAGAGAGATGGGGTTTCTTTTGTTGTAATTAAGTGGTTAAAGACTTGTTTTTAAGGAGATTGAAATTTCTGTGTTTTGTGGATTTCTATAATTTTCACAGGACTGTTTGATATACTCTACCGACTTCCCGTAGTAATTTCATTGATTAGTTTTTATATATTTTTTATAATAAAATTTATGTTAATTTGTTTATATTGAGAGATACAAAAATAAGTTATAAACAAAAGTTGTCTGACTTCTTATGACGGTTCTAATTGTCATATCAGTTGGGTCGAATAATGACTTATTTAAAATTTTAATAAATTGTTAACATGGAACATACATTTATTTCCGTTAGATCCGCGAGACGGCGGCTTAAGGCGGCCATCTATTATTTTGTGAACGCATATATGAAGGCATGTGTTAGCTGCTTTAAGAACGCGTACAGCTGATTGACTATTGTGACAGTTAAGTGAAGACGCTGTTATAAGTTATTAATTTAATTGTTGTTTGCAGGTGCTGTGTGCGAGCAATCAGTCAAAAGGAAGGAAAAGAAAAATTTATGCTGACAAAACAGGTGGTGGATGGGTCGTCAGACGTGACAGAGGGGAAGGGGGCGGGGTATCGGGTTACACAGGGGTATCGGGTTACACAAGGGTATTGGATTACGCGGGGAAGGGGGGGAGGGGGAGGGGTGACCTCGGCATACCAAGTGTATGACTCACCGGGGGGATGACTCACCGGGGGGATGACTCACCGGGGGGATGACTCACCGGATGACTCACCGGGGGATGACTCACCGGGGGATGACTCACCGGGGGGATGACTCACCGGGGATGACTCACCGGGGGATGACTCACCCTCGTTCGCGGTCACGTTCGCGGTCGCGGGTCGCGGTCGCGGTCGCGCCGCGGGTCCGCGAGTCCGCGCGGGGGGTCCGCGCGGGGGGTCCGCGTTCGCGCCGCGGTCGCGGGTCCGCGGGTCCGCGCCGCGGGGGGTTCGCGCCGCGGGGTACGTTCGCAACGACGCCGCTAGGCGGCGCATAATAGTAAGACTAACTCGATAGCGCACTAAGCAGGAGCAAGACATTTTGTCGATGACGCGTCGAACTTGTCGGAACATGTTTGTTTTCTGGGAAAAGGGGGTGTTATCGCGTAGACTAAACAATTTTGCACTGTTTTTACGACGCAGTACGCGAGACAAAGGGAAAAAATGACGTCATCGACGACGATCGAAGCGATGATAAAATTTAGGTAGAGATGGGCGCAAAGAAATTACAACGTTCGTTTAGTTGTAAGAAAGTAAGTCTGTTTATTTAACTGTTCTTTTTTACATAATATATCTTACGTGCTAAAAACTAAAGCTACGAGCTCACAATCGATGAGCTGATTTGTATTGAACGCATCGCTAGCGTATATTACATTCGACGCTTCCTTGGGATCCATCACAGTGGACGCGATATCGGAGAACTGCGCAAACTTTGCGTCCGACTGCCGCAAGTATTCTGATCAGTCG
>JASTWK010001840.1:0-23626 GCA_030770225.1 Temnothorax unifasciatus | reverse complement strand
AAAAAATCGTAGAAACATTTTTAAAAAAAGATTTGTAGGGAAAACTTCGAGCTTTCACATTGGGAAGTCAAAAAAATTTCGCAGGATTTTTTTGAGCACGTGACAGACCCACAAAGTGAGAAGAAAATTTCCCATTTTGTCCAGCTCGTGGTTTCTATATGTAAAGATTACCAAACTCACAGAAAACTAAAAAAAAAAATAGTGATCTTCTGAAAGTAGAGATTTCAAGCTTAAAACCCTTTTTTTAACTTAAATTTTGTTCATTTTTAACGAAGATACAGCTGCTCAAATTTTGCCTAGTTTTTAAGAAAATTAAGTGTCCTTTAATTTTTGTGACGAGTGTATATTATATATATAATATATATATATATATTATATATATATATAGATATATATATATATATATATATATATATATATGGGACGTTCTCTGTCAAAAAGGCCACCCCCCCTGCCCACTTCAATTTTTGAGATAAAATGCTCCAAAAAGGCTTGAAATTTTCGTTGAAGCGTCTATTTTTCGATGCCGTATGGCGTTTTTGAAAATTCAAAATGACGGACTCAGAATCGCGATTAGAATGAAAAAAGCCATTAAAAGCACGATAATATTATGCAACAAATTTTAAATTTTGTCGATACATGAGTGTGAATAGTCATCTTCGATGTATTTTTGCCTGCTAAACACGAATCCGTTGTCCAAATTCCGTTAGCACGTCACAATTTTGAGAAAAATGGCCTCAAAGTTGTAAAAAACGGCATTTTGATGGTTTTCGTGACGTTGTAGCACGGCAGCCAATTTTTTACCTCAATTACATTAATGCCACGCGAAAGTACCAACTTTTAGCTTTAAAATGCCTTGTGTTTTGTTTCGGTATAATTATTCGTTTCTGAGATATAGCTAGAATTAGAAACACCGGTTGCGCGCTGGACTGATTCTGTTGGTCAACCAGCTCCCGAGACCGACTGACGCATTTTCCCGTGCTTAGCATTATCCAGGATGAACGACGTGGATGTGACGGGGCTTTCATCCCTGAGGGGTGCTTGATTTATGTGAGTCCCCTTGCCTCTCACGCTTGGGGTGCTTGATTTACGTGAGTCCCCTTGCCTCTCACGCTTGGGGTGCTTGATTTACGTGAGTCCCCTTGCCTCTCACGTTTGGGGTGCTTGATTTACGTGAGTCCCCTTGCCTCTCACGTGCATGCGTGTGTCTGTATGCGTGTGTGTCTGTGGGTGGGTGGGTGTTTCATGAAAAATTTTTTTATTTTAATTCTGTATCCCTTACTTTTCCCGCATGACTATAGCGTCCCATTTGTATTATTGGAATTCCTTTTGATTAATACATTGTTCTCGCCCTCAACTATAAACCCATGATTCTTAAGAATTTGCGGTACAGGCTGAGCAATGTCAAATCTCTTATTAAGTTTTCTTCTTATTCTCTCATGACCAGTTTTCTTAAAATAAAAAACTTCTTATATTAAGCAAGTCTTGTTGCTAAGCCACAGGATGCAATACTAACACCTCAAGTTCTTTTTAATTGGGCTAAAAAACATTTCTAAAACATAAGGGTTTTTTATTTATAACTAAAAGAGATTTAGCAATGAAAATGAGTGGAAAAATGCAGTTTTTTACCACTTTTTCGAAAAAATTTCATGTTTAGAGGCTTTGAGCGACCTCTAAATATTAAATTACAGCGCCTGTTCTTCAAGAGTCTTCATTTGAGAGTTCGTAGAACGAATTTAAGGGATGAGACTTAAAATTAAATTTTTGACCCAAAAATATTGCCACCCTAATATACGTACATATACATACATAAACATATATAAATATATGCATATACATATGCATATACATATGCATATACATATGCATATACATATATATATTGTATTTTTTTAAATATCAAAAGGATACGCATTGGATCTTGACTCCACTTATCTAGCCAATCTCGAATAGCTACAATCTCACTATGAAGGCCTGGCGTTTCAAAAAGTCCTGAAGTTTTAAGGCCATGCCGATATAGCCTGTCTATTAAGTGCCATATCTCTTTCGGTACTGGATACGGTTCTTGCGTGAGATTTTTATTATTCTCCTGCAGTTTTTAAGTTAAATTTAAGGTATAAATTAGATTATAGAGAAACTTTTGGAATAATAAAATACCTGTCAATTTTTAGATATTTACCAATTCGATTAATCGTCCAATAGGGATTTCTCTAATTGGAACTGAAATATGAACAAGTGCTTCCACAGAAGAGCCAAAACAGTCCTCTCATAAGTGCCTGAAAAATGTCATTAATTCGCATAATTATTATTTCTAAGCTAACATGACTTAATGACTTATGATATAAAAATGTAAAAATAAATAACCTCAATTCTATTATATATTGTTGCTATTATGTGCATGTAATATACCTGTTATAGTAATGAAAATATCTTTGCCTCCCTCAAGATGCAATACTAATATATCATACAACTTGTCTTCACCGGAATTCAATTTACATGCAGTCTTTTTGTCTACATACACTTCTAGTTTAATATCGCATTTTCACCTTAACATAAGGAGGAGGAAATACATAATAATATAAAAATATATTAACATAGAGAGATACATTTAACAAAGTGTAAGAGAAATTGAAATTATAAATAATAAATTTTACCTGGTTTTATGAAGCTGTATAGGGTTCTATGTGCAACCAATCCTTGCAGTAACTTGTATCGTCTAACTTTTTTATAAATTCAAATTGTACTGGTACCTAGTTTGTAGAATAAACATGAAGAATAAAAGTAAAGATTGTGTTTTCTCTCCCCCCTCTCTCCCTCCCCCCCTCTCTCTCTCCCTCTCTCTCCCTCTCCCTCTCCCTCTATGCGTACGCATGTCATACGGCAAAAAATTAATACTATTCAATAAGAAATAATTATTTATTTACTCTACCTGGCCTGTATAGCGATAATAAGCTCTTATGCTAGGCTCGAGAAATCTCAAAATATCAAAGATAATATCCGTGGTGTCGACCATTACTTGAGGTAAAAATCATTCTCTAATTTATCCAGTTTTTCATAATTCCTCATGAATTTTACGATACTTAGCCGTATCTATAATTCGTATCTGTTTTGGAAAATTATATGACGCAATGTACAATAGTATGCCATCTCTTTCGAGTGATAAATACGTAATTAATGAAAAAAAAGAATAAGAAATCAGTATTCTATATATTTGTATACTTACCTGAGAATCAAAACTTGCACTGACCGGCTTGTGATCAGATATCTTTAGTTCGGATAACTTTTATAACCGACTGATTTAATCATATCTCCCTTCCATAATACTCGATCACACCAAGCTGGAGCTCTGCATTTCTCGCTATATATTGTCGATGTGAGCATTAAAAAAGAACAGATTAATAGATTAGATTAAATTTACATAATAAATGATAGGTTGCATTTTGGAAATTTAATACAATTTTTAGGATACCTTGAATCCCAGTTGTCGGTACCTGGATCATATTTATATGTGGGTTTGAAGTTAATTTCGGCCTCCTGAAATCCTTGAAACACACGTCCTGCCTTGCGTTGATGTCCAAGTTGATCCAATGCTAAGGACCGGGCCGTAGTTACCCTCTGAAATGTACTGCTTAGCTGTTGCTGCATCCATATCCGTTATCCGATAATTTAAATCTCCCAGCCAATAAATCTGACTATACACAGAAATGTATGTATATGTATATATGCTATACATACGTATACATGCATATACAACACACACATAGAGAGAGTATTTAGAAATAAATGGCCAAACTTTACATAGCATTTCTACTCACTGTAAGGATAAAAGTCATGTGAACATGAGTTTAAAAACGCTTCCTTTTTAGATACAAACACTTTTTATTTGTGATAGAACTTGACAAGAATATTTATTAAAGAAATTGTTAGAAAATGCACATAATTGGCTTTTCTGTCAATCTACCAATTGGTGTAATTCCCATACAGAACAAAATGTTTTCAAAAAATATTTCTGAATATTCTATAAAAATATTGTAAGAAACATTTTAAAATGCTTTCTGCTAACATTTTAAAGAAAATTTTAAAATTTCAAGGTGATGCTGGAGTCGTCTGTATAACCGACAAAATTACCATTTTCTATGTTATCGAAACCTATATCTGTCCTGTATAGACAAAGATACCTATACACTGTACTCTTATATTAGACTTCTAATCTCGATTTGGAAGGTTTATCGATGTTTTTCTTGTTGTGCAATTCAGGGAAAATCGTTTTCACGTTCGTATCAATGGTATATCTTTTATATGAAGCACATCTTGTGATGAGTTGACAGCGATCGCTGTGTAACTCGAGACGCCATATTAGGATAAAAGTAGGTAAGGAAATCTGTAATTCCGTAATTTTTTCTCGTTTTCTATAAAGTCAAAGTTTCTCTGATTATTGATGTATGTACTGCAATTATGGAGAAGCATTTTAATTCTGTCAAATTAATACGACGCTACATGAGTAGAAAGAAAATGGTTAATTTATCGAAAAACGACGACGCCAGCATCTGCACCTTAAAAAATTATATAATATTATAAAAATGTTCTTCTTTATCACCCAGACAATATTTCTTAAATATTTAAAATATATTTTAAAATATTAATTTAAATCTACATACTATATTTATTGTTTTATAATCTCGCTCCAAAATATTTAAAAAAAAAATTAAAATTATTTATTATTAGTTTTATATATTTTCAAATATTTTTGGAATATTAGATATAAAATATTCTTAATTAAGGGAATCCTGGAGCAACGGCAATTATCGATATTTATAGGGTTCTTCGAATTGGCTTTAGATTTGAAATCCCATTAACACGTTTATAAACGTACAGAAATGACGAGTGGAGTGACAAATTGAAAACTAAAAACTTAAAAGAATTGAAAAAATTATATTTGATACTACTTTTGATGTTGCACCTTTTTACCTAGAGCCCCGACGAGATATATTAAAGATCGACAATTCTGGGTAAATGTTCGTGACTACAAAATCTCGCTGTACGCTAACGCCCTCTTAACAACTTCGCGGCCAAAGTAGGAAATAAAGTAGGAAATAAGAGATGTGTCGTGTCGATAAATTTTATTGTTACAGACGCATGAGTAAAATTTACTTTTTCATAAAAAGGACATTCGCCCAATTTTTGCAATTTTGACAAAGCAGCTTGGCATTTTTAATCATTCGCGCAATGTACTATTCACCTATCACTATAGTTTTGTTCCTTTAATCGATAATAAAAAATGAAGTTGATAAAAGAAATAAACCCTATATCAATGAGATGCATTTATTTTATGAAAAGTTCATTATTTTCAATTGTATTTTGTTGTTTTTGATATATCTATACATTTATTAATACAATTGTTTTAATCTGGCAAAACTGTGTTTTCATTTTATTGAAGTTATTTCATTTTGAATTTCCGTCTTTTTGTGTGGAGCAGTTCTGATTGGTTCTGTGCTCATAATACCGCCATTATGCGCGTTGCTTCACCTTGTATATTTCCACCATGGTTTTACCTACAGACTTCTAATATAAAAGGCTGTTTTACCTTAGCAATTCACTATAATTTTATTTGAATAGCAACAAAAACCTGTAAAAATTGATAAAATAATAACAGTCTACTATAAATAAAAAGATTTGGGTGTAACGAAGAAAAAATAGTCTATATAAATTATATAGTAGTAAATGATCGATTTATTCCTGCCCATGCGGAGTACAGGAAGGACTTCCACTCCTTATATAAATTGTATATTTTAATTATAAATATTAATTGTATTAAATAGAGCACAGAATCTTGTAGTTTTCATCATCGTTATATATTGCAAAAACATTGCAATTTTTGTATATTGCAATGTTCCACAGACATTGCGAAAATATGCAACATAATCCCAATAATGTTATAACAATATTTTAAAAATATAATAAAAATTAAGTACTTAAAAAAATGTATTCTTTAAGTATAGTAGTATTTAATAGTGAAGTTTGATAGTACAAAATTCCGTAATTACAAAAATTTTCTACTTAAAAAGCAATTTAAATATATTTAGATAGTTTATAATCAAAAATAAATTTAATATCAAATTTTATTAAATATTATTTAAATTTACTATTAACTTTTAATATTATTTTAAGTTTTAAAAATCATTACTAAAAACAAATCTTATATAATAAGCATGCAATTATTATTTTAATATACATTTTACTTAACGAATTTATTGGTCCGTATTCATAGTCCCTTCTTGTTTCAAAATCATCTTACAATGTTTTAAGATGCTAATACGACTCTATAGCCTTGTGTACATGATACTAGAAATCGGTCCGAGTTTCGGTTTAAGCCAACTCGAAAAAAAAAGAAAGTGGTAGTATTATACCTCGAAAAAACCTAAGTAACAAGTGGTAGACGTAATCTTTGTATCTCGAAAAATCTCGAAAAAATCTAAGCACTAGTATTTTTATTTCCAAAAAATTATAACCGAAGTGATACACATCACAAAATTATGTTACCTTATCAAAAAAGAGTCGCGCTTTAAGTGATCTATTACAATTACAAAAAAGTGTGCAAGTAGAAACCTGCACATTGTTTTAAGTGTGCAAGTAGAAACCTGCACATTGTTTTTAAGTGTGCAAGTAGAAACTTGCACATTGGTTTCGCATAGTTTTTAAGTGTGCAAGTAGAAACTTGCACATTGCTTCCTTATAGTTTTTAAGTGTGCAAGTAGAAATGTGCACATTGCTTCCTCTATGAGGAAGCCTGTTTTTTAATGCGTAATTATTAGTAGATATTTATTAATTGGCTTCCTCATAAAGGAAGCAATGTGCACATTTCTACTTGCACACTTAAAAAACTATAGGAAGCAATGTGCAAGTTTCTACTTGCCACACTTAAAAACTATGCGAAACCATGTGCAAGTTTCTACTTGCACACTAAAAACAATGTGCAGGTTTCTACTTGCACACTTAAAAACAATGTGCATGTTTCTACTTGCACACTTAAAACTAAAAGAAAGCAATCTCTAAGTTAAGAAAAAAGGAACCATGTGCAAGTTTCTACTTGCACACTTAAAACTATGAGGAAGCAATGTGCAAGTTTCTACTTGCCCACTTTTTGTTATAGATAGCGTATCATTAAAAGATAGATTTGGTGTTGAATTTGGCAATAATTCCAGTGAATGGGTTAATTATAGCAATTTTTATTAATTCTATTATATTCTTCAGTTTTTTCTACCCATATTTCATATATAATGCTTTTAAAATTGATTAATCAGTTTTTGAGTTATAGAAATTTTGGTAAATTTGGCTGTTTTTTTTTAAACAGAAATTAGTAACCCCTTTATTATTAGCAATTTTTATTAATTCGATTATATTCTTCAGTTTTTTCTACCCCTATTTCATGTATAATGCTTTAAAATTTGGTTAATCAGTTCTTGAGTTATAGAAATTTTGGTTAAATTTGGCTGTTTTTTTAAACAGAAATCGGTAACCCCTTTATTATTAGCAATTTTTTATAATTCGATTATATTTCTTCAGTTTTTTTCATTTTCATATATAATCTCTATTTCATATATAATTCGTTAAGATTTGATTGATTAGTTTTTGGAGTTATAAAATTTCGGTAAATTTGGCACATACATTTTTTCGTACTTTTTAAAACAACATATTGACATCGAAAACTCAAAAAACAATTTTTACTTCGGTCTTTTCTACCCCTATTTCATAATAATTCTTTTAAATTCGGTTGATTAAACTTAGCTTTGTATGCGATCAAAATTATAGATCTTGATTGCATATAAAGCTGGGTCTAATCAACCAATCTTAACGAATTATATATGAAATAGGGGTAGAAAAGACCTGAAAATTATAATAAAATTAGAAATAGATCAATATCTCCAAATTTGCGGAAGTTAGAGCAACCACGGACATTTCTAAAAAAATTCAAAATTTTTTAAAAAGAACCCCTTACCGATCATCGCCAAATTCAATACCAACCTTCCTTGAATAATACTCTATCGATTAAAAAAAAAAACAGCCCGATATCTCAATATTTGCGGAAGTTAGAGCAACCACAACATCAAATGTGCACATACACACACACACACACACACACATACATACGGACATTTTTTTTTAGGCGATATTTTGACGTTTTACAACACTCTGAACATATTGGCATCAAAAACTCAAAAAACAATCTTTTCTTTGGTTTTTTCTACCCCTGTTTCATATATAATTCATTTAAATTTGGTTGACTAAACCCAACTTTATACGCAATCAAAGGTTCATATACGAAATTTACGAAAACAAAGCTTCCTTTATGAGGAAGCAAAAGAAATGATATCTCTGTAAATTACAGCGCCAATTACAGAGAGAACATATATATTGCCTCAAAAAATAATTGTTGCACTACTTTGAAAAATCTTTACATTGTGTTAATTAGAAAAAGAATGTATGATAACAATTTTATAAGATTAAAAAATTTTATTTAAATTTAACAAGGGAATACAAGATATTTAAATACAAAGTTTACATGTGTATTTTTTAGTGGTCACAAAGAATTACAGAGGTAACAGTACAAAATAAAAATATTTTATTAAAATATTTAATCCAACGAGAGAATACAAGGTATTTAAATACAAAGTTTATATATGTTTTTTTCAATAGAATAAAAATTTAATCACAAAGAATTACAGAGGGTAACAGTACAAAATAAAAATATTTTATTAAAATACATAAATTTTTCTTGTAAAAAAACTTGGCGCTGCTAGACCTCGAAATTGTAAATAAATAAGGACAATAAATAAAAATAATTCAGAGAAGAATGCGACAGAAGTAAAGTAAATGATTATCAGCGTGGTGTGTATGTGCGAGCGAGTGATATGGGTGTGTGTGACGACGGCGAATAATGCGGCTTGTAATTAAGTACGGGATAAGTTTATTTATTTATTTACAATTTCGAGGTCTAGCAGCGCCAAGTTTTTTTACAAGAAAAATTTATGTATTTTAATAAAATATTTTTATTTTGTACTGTTACCTCTGTAATTCTTTGTGATTAAATTTTTTATTCTATTGAAAAAAACATATATAAACTTTGTATTTAAATACCTTGTATTCTCTCGTTGGATTAAATATTTTAATAAAATATTTTTATTTTGTACTGTTACCTCTGTAATTCTTTGTGACCACTAAAAAATACACATGTAAACTTTGTATTTAAATATCTTGTATTCCCTTGTTAAATTTAAATAAAATTTTTTAATCTTATAAAATTGTTATCATACATTCTTTTTCTAATTAACACAATGTAAAGATTTTTCAAAGTAGTGCAACAATTATTTTTTGAGGCAATATATATGTTCTCTCTGTAATTGGCGCTGTAATTTACAGAGATATCATTTCTTTTTTGTAATTGTAATAGATCACTTAAAGCGCGACTCTTTTTTGATAAGGTAACATAATTTTGTGATGTGTATCACTTCGGTTATAATTTTTTGGAAATAAAAATACTAGTGCTTAGATTTTTTCGAGATTTTTCGAGATACAAAGATTACGTCTACCACTTGTTACTTAGGTTTTTTCGAGGTATAATACTACCACTTTCTTTTTTTTTCGAGGTAACAACATATACACTACTATGCGTGTACTTGGCGCCTTTTTTTACCTTTTTTTTAAGAAAGGTAATTTTGTACGGATATCACGCCTTTTTGTAGTATTACGCATTTTATAAACAGTATGTACAGGGTAAAGCTATTTGGAGGTATAATACTACCACTTTGTTTTTTTCGAGGTAACAACATAATACATATACACTACTATGCGTGTATTTGGCGCCTTTTTTTACCTTTTTTTTTAAAAAGGTAATTTTGTACAGATATCACGCCTTTTTGTAGTGTTACGCATCTTAATCTGAAGTTTTTAATAATATCTTACAAACAGTATGTACAGATTGTAAAGCTCTATAAGCCGTATATATTTTGCGATACAAGACATAATCGTAATCTAGCTTGAATAATGCTAATAATATAAACACATTAAGTACCACTTGGATTTTATTAATTTAAAATTAATAATACTACTACTTAGTTTTTCCGAGGTAACCATGCGTGTACTTGGCGCCTTTTTTTACCTTTTTGAAAAATAAAATTTACCTCTTTTTCTTACCTTTGTTTTCTTAATTTCGTTTAAATTTAAGACGTAGTATCATCCTTGATATCTATGTTTCTTTACATAAACTCGATTTTTACGCACAAATCTTTGTTAATACAACGATTTAACTTTATAACTTATCTTCTAATATAACTTATCTTCTAATATAAGAAATCAATAGTATTTGTAGCTTTTTAATGAACCGTAATCTTCAACACGTGGCTTCTCTCCAACACGTTGCTTCTCTCGGAAATTTTGCTCTTATAATATTCCGCTACGTGCCCTACGAGCGGAGATATTGCGACGCAAAGTCCAAATGTGAAAATTTTTTTATTAAGATACGTCGTCTACTCATCACTCATGCCATGCTATCATTTCATTGGCTGGAATCGTGTCCTTTTCACTTTTTCGACACTGGCAGTGCTGCTAGAATCGCCAGTTTCGATGTATACGTGTGTGTGTACTGCGCGCAGTGCAGACAGTGCGTTTAGCGCGCTGTCACCAGCTGTCACAGTCACATACATAACCTATAACACGGTAGTGTCCCGCGTCAAGTTCGCGCTATAGTTTTTTGTCGTCGGCAACCTGGGACACGTAGACATCGAATTCAAAGTATTAATACACCTAGACACCGAAAACTACGGAGCGCATTATCTGGACGTCATCATCGGCAACCTGGGACACGTAGACATCGAATTCAAGGTATTAATACACCTAGACACCGAAAACTACGGAGCGCACTATCTGGACGTCGTCATCGGCAACCTGGGACACGTAGACATCGAATTCAAGGTATTAATACACCTAGACACCGAAAACTACGAAGCGCATTATCTGGACGTCGTCATCGGCAACCTGGGATACGCAGACATCAAATTCAAAGTATTAATACACCTAGACGTCAAAAACTACGGAGCGCACTATCTGGACCTCGTTGTCGGCAACCTGGGACACGTAGACATTGAATTCAAGGTATTAATACACCTAGATACCGAAAACTACGGAGCGCATTATCTGGACGTCGTCATCGGCAACCTGGGACACGTAGACATCGAATTCAAAGTATTAATACACCTAGACACCGAAAACTACAAAGCGCACTATTTGGACCTCGTCATCGGCAACCTGGGACACGTAGACATCGAATTCAAAGTATTAATACACCTAGACGTCGAAAACTACGGAGCGCACTATCTGGACCTCGTCATCAGCAACCTGGGATACGCAGACATCAAATTCAAAGTATTAATACACCTAGACGTCGAAACTACGGAGCGCACTATCTGGACCTCGTCATCGGCAACCTGGGACACGTAGACATCGAATTCAAAGTATTAATACACCTAGACACCGAATACTACGAAGCGCACTATCTGGACCTCGTTGTCGGCAATCTGGGACACGTAGACATCGAATTCAAGGTATTAATACACCTAGATACCGAAAACTACGGAGCGCATTATCTGGACGTCGTCATCGGCAACCTGGGACACGTAGACATCGAATTCAAAGTATTAATACACCTAGACACCGAAAACTACGGAGCGCACTATCTGGACCTCGTCGTCGACAACCTGAGACACGTAGACATCGAATTCAAAGTATTAATACACCTAGACACCGAAAACTACGGAACGCACTATCTGGACCTCGTCGTCGGTAACCTGTATATCGACTCGATGGATTTCGCTGGGTTGATAATAATAATAATATATATAATAATATTATAATAATATTATAATAATATTATTTATTATCAAGATTATTTGATCAAGAGACACGGTACCTAATTTACTTAAATATAAAAATCTTCCTCCTGACCGATAAGTCTATCGACCTATAATAATTTACCTACTAGATCGATAATAATGCGCGCACAATATCGAAACTGGCGATACTAGCACCGCCACCGCCAGTGGCGAAAAAGTGAAAGTGACGTTTTCGCTGATCACGTGATATATATACAAAAAGACGTCGGCGTTAGGAGGAGGAGGAGGAGGAGTATCTTAATATAAAATTTTCACATTTCGACTTTTGCTCGCAATATCTCCGCTCGTAGGGCACGTAGCGGAAAAATGAAAAGAACGGACCCCCCCCAAATCGACCCCAAGCTATCGATCAAGCCTATTTAGAACTTGATCCGTTCACTCGTTATCGAGATCTCAACATCTCGAGTACTTGCAAATTGTCGCGTCGCGTAAAAGAGTCACGGTTGGTCTCGCTCCGCGTGTACTTGGCGCGAGACACTACCGTGTCTCTTGATGAAACTGCTGCTTTTCTGTAAGAGCTGCAAGTTTATTGGCTTAAACCGAAACTCGGACCAATTTCTAGTATCGTGTACACAAGGCTTATGATTGGTTTATAACATCTTAAAATGTTATATTTAAAACGGTTTTGAATTAAAATAAGCGGACTATAAAAACCGGCCATTTAACTTAATTATATTGATATATGAAGACATGGCATTCAAAAAAGAAAAGAAGTAAATTAATAATAAATAAACAATGAAACTTTGACATCTGCTCTCGCGAAAAGTAGATATAGCTATTCGACGAAAAATATAGGTTGAATCTATCTACACGGCGTCCACGATAATGCAATGTCGATTATATAGAGAACAAAAAGAAAATGCAAGAAGTGAAATAATTATATTCCGTAGGTCTTTTGATGTTAAAATGATGCGATTAATTGGCTTTCAAAATATATATATGTATATATGTACCTACATACTTAATGGGCGTGTATGCTAAAAAATTCATATAATTTCTGTAAAAATTCTTTTCATCACTCTTTTGTTTTAATGTATATTATTTTATGTATATTATTTTAATACTCTTTCATTAGGCACATACGTATACACGGAGAATGTTCAATAAGTTGCGTCAAGTAACAAAAGTTATGCCCTAATAAACTAGTAAAAATGTTGTAAACTTTTCTTTTTATCGGTCGTTTAATAAGAAATGTATTATTAAATAAAATTTATGTAATTAAGGAGGTTCGATAGTTACTTGTGAGTCAAAAATGCGACTGAAATAAATGACATTACAGCGATTCCGAATTATATGCAATATTAATATAATGAATTGTGGATGCTACTTACGTGTTATATTCTTCATCAATTATTAATGTATAGATTATTAATAAATATATGTCGGGGTATGAGAGCGTCAACGACTCGGAAATCGCTTATTATCCAACATTCTACGCTGGGACCTGAACTTTGTGACGATAAAGCCTTCAATCCACATGGTAAAGTCTGATTTTTTAAGTCTTTACACAATCCTTGATGTTTCATCTATCAAATGCTAGTTTTCAAAGTCCTAAAAGATGGCTAAGTGTGTGCTAAACCAGTGATAATCTACCTCGGAGAGACTTTCTCCATAAGGGTATAGGCTAAAAGTGGTCAACTTCTGAATAATATTACAAAAAAACTATATGGTCAATATTGCTCAAGTTTTGCGATTATTTGTGTAAAGTGTTTATGTAAATCATATAAAAAAATTAAGGCTCTACGATGGCTTTCGAGTACAGAAAGCTTATTGTCACAAAGTGACAGGTTCTAACCTATAATGTTGGCCAAATAAGCAATTAAATTCCCGAGTCGTTGACGCTCTCATATCCCAGTATATGTTTGTTAATATTCTATACACTAATAATTGACGAAGAATATAGCACGTAAGTAGCATCCACAATTCATTATACTAATATATTGCATATAATTCGGAATCGCTGTAATGTCATTTATTTCAGTCGCATTTTTGACTCACAAGTAACGATCGAACCTCCTTAATTACATAAATTTTATTTAATAATACATTTCTTATTAAACGACCGATAAAAAGAAAAGTTTACAATAATTGACGAAGAATATAGCACGTAAGTAGCATCCACAATTCATTATACTAATATTGCATATAATTCGGAATCGCTGTAATGTCATTTATTTCAGTCGCATTTTTGACTCACAAGTAATGATCGAACCTCCTTAATATTATTTTTTAGATAGATAGATATATATGATATATATACAATCCGTGAATTGTATGCCTTGTCTGTATTTTTACACATACAATAATGAGACACGCGCGGGTCATAGACATATATATTTATTTAAAAGACGATGATACTGGACAGATTTTATTTAATAATATCGCGCTTTTGTTAAGCTTCAGAAAAAAATAATTTAATACTTTAACTTATAAAGAAATAACACTATTGAAAATAGTAAAATATCGTCTATTTAACGGATGTCGTCTATTTGGCTGATCATATACTTATGACCAGACGTTTAAGGTAATATCTAGACATTAGTAAAATTATTATAACGTCATGTAATAATTTAATTTAGATGTAGTGTTTCAAAACAAAGTAAGCATGAAAAATCTGCATTTCAAAAGAAGTAAGCTTTTTAAAGCATATTTTAAAGCACGCAAAATATTGACTATTTCTGAAATAGAAGTCTTACTATAGTACTTGCATTTATAAGAAGTATAAGAAAAAATGTATTAAATGGCCGATTTTAGCGTCTGCCTGCCCTTATGGAAAAATACACTCAACTTTTGGTGTTAACCGTTAAAAAAACACCATAGAAAAACCCTTAAAGTTGGGTGTGATTTCGGACCGCCAATTGAAGGTTAACCATCATTTGAAGGTTAATCTTCAATTGGCGGTTCGAAATCACACCCAACTTTAAGGGTTTTTCTTTGGATGATGGTTAACCTTCAAGTGATAGTTAACCTTCAATTAATGGTTAATCCTTAAAAATGATGGTATAAAATATAAACCCTCAAATGAAAGTAACAAATATGGCGTCCCAATGAGAATCTCTCAAGGACTCGCTGAACCGGACTCCTCGCCTCGATCCTCCCTCTCGGACGCTAACTGCCGCAGCTCTCCCTTTCCTGACGGTGATCATCCGACTCTCGTTCGGTTAGTCTCCAGAACACGCGCCGCAACGATCAATCCGTCAAGAAAGAGGTAACGGACTCGACACGTTCGAAGAAACGCAAGCAAGTGCGGCTATGACACCTAACAAGTGAGGAAAGAGGCAGAGGTTCTTTGAGGGCGACTCGCGCGTCGCGCCATCTAATGTGAAACGATCGGGCGTTGTAAAACGCGACTTTTATCTGAAACACTTTTCTAATAAACCAAGCCGCCAATTGACACTTAACGAAGATTAACACAATAACATTTAAACGACACCCAACGATAAAGGAATCATGGCGACACTGATTAAATCGACATAGAACATTAAAGATTAACACCCTGTTAACACCGAACCAACATCCAACGATAAGGATCAATCTCCAACCTACACTAAACATTGAGGCTTAATCCCCAACCTACACTTATCATTGAGAATAAACTCTCAATATACACTCATCATTGAGGATTAAACCCACAACTTTACCTAAACCTTAATGGTCAACACTCAATCCACACCTAAATTTAAGTGTTGACACTTAACTTTGATGACAAACACTAAACTTACGCCCAAATTCGAGTGTTAACTTAGTGTTAACACTCAAATTGGGTGTCAACCATCAAAGTTGAGTGTACTTTTTCATAAGGGTGTGAAAAATAGAGAATAATTAATAATAATTAACATGCTCAATAAATAGCGATTGTGATGATCTAGCTTAGCCATCGGAAAAATTCGATGCAAAATTACGAAATTTATAAATAATATACCTTTTGCAAGAAACATAATATATTCAAGTAGATTTAAATAAAAATGACGTATATTTTTTGTCATAATTATATAATCCGTAAAGTGACGTAAAACCATTAATGACATTATTGTAATCCTGATGAGAAAAATAAAAGAATACAGCAAGCATTGGCGGAATATATGAAAGAAGCATAAGTGTAGCGCGGAAAGAGTAACGAAATCTTCTTTTCTTTGTAAATGTTACATAGTTTTTCCAAGTGGACATCCGTCCAAATGGTAAACATATCTTACATATTGCTTAACTTCTGTAATCGGAGAAGAACTAGTACTTAGAGTGATGATACAATTAAATATTAATCGCATAAATATATGATATACATAACTGACAACTGACAAATATATGATATATATCTGCGTGATAGGATTTATTGGTAAGTTTTAAATAGTGGTTAAAACTACATATACATATATACGTATATACATACATATATGTATATTGTATGTATCGAATCTTATGGAAAAAGTGGCAATCACTGTTTTTATGCCTTGCAAAATCTTGTGCAATAATAAAATAATAAAATAAAACACTAAATTAGCAATTGATATACATGTTTCATAAAAGCAATTGTTTCCTTCTTGGCATTGTAAACTGAAGTAAATAAATGATTCTATTCTATATATTCATAAAAACACTCGTTTATCTTTGTTTGTTAATGATTCATAAAATATTCTTATATGCGGTACTTCGGAGAAGCGACTCGCGCACTATGCAAGCGTACTGTGATATGAGCCGGCATTAAGAATTAATAAGATACATTAATTCGCAATCGGGAATCTGATACTGAAACTGTGTAACTTATAAAGTTACTAGTAATTAAAAATAAATAACATTATAATAATGTTACTAAGTAATAACCTTTAGCGTTTTCTATTCTAATTCGCGGAAAATTAGTGTTACCATAAATAAGAAAATATTTTATAATGTTTTCAATATTTTTTTATTTAATTGACAATCATATAAAAATACTTTACAAAATACTTTTTATATACATATAAAAGGAAATGATTTATTTATTAACACACACACGCACACACACACGCACACGCACACGCACACGCTCACATATAAAATGTGTATTGTATACATATATTATAGCTATTACCATCTACGTGGATGATAAAAGATTTGTACATTTCTAATGATAAAACGTGATTATATAAGGTAAAACTCCTTATTTCGGAATAGCCGAATAGCCAAAACAGTCGATAATGTCAGTACTCTTCAATTACCACCGGGCCCCTGGAGCCCCTTTGGTAGTCACGAAAATTTACCCAGGGTTGTCGGTCTTTAATAGTATCTCGTCGGTCACTAGAGCTGTCACTTCATGGAAAGGAGGATGTTAAAAAGAGGCCATTTTTGGCCCGCTAGTGGAACCGTACTAGAAAATTGTTACTTGGACCATTTAAGAAAGGAAAATAACATTTGTTTCATCGTGAAGTGGTGGGAACATGGTTAGAATAAGCGAAGTTTAGCTCGTTTTACCCTTTGACGACAAAGCAGGTACGCATAATTTCTTCTCATATTTTAGAAGTCTCTATCTCTTCCACTCTCCCTCTTTCCCTCCCTCTCCCTCCCTTTCCCTTCCTCCCTTCCCTCTGCCTCCCTTTGCCTTCCCTCCCTTTTCCTCTCTCTCTCCCTTCCTCTCTCTCCCTCCCTCTCTCTCTCCCTCCCTCCCTCTCTCCCTCCCTCTCTCCCTCTCTCCCTCTCTAGAGATGAGACTCCCTAGTTAGAGATGAGACTGGAGGAGAGAGATGGAAGAAATGAAGAAGATGTTAGGAAACTTTAATAAAACAGTGAAAGATGAATTACAAAAAGTGGTGAATACAAGTATGGAAATAGGAGAGGTAAAGAATAGTTATAGTGGAGCTGTGAAAGGAAATCAGAGAGAATCAGTATTGGTTATTAAACCTAAGGATTGTGAAAAGGCTTTGAACGAGCGATGAGTTCCCGCCCTTCCGGAGGGCAGCTCACGGTTGGCGGCGCGACTTGGCGCGCCACGCGTGCGTTACGGTCGTACGGTCGTTGTCTGCGTGCAGTCGTCACGGTCGTGTGCATAAGAGCCTTGACCATCGTTGAGTCAAGACGTGTCGTGTGTTGTTCTTGTGTATTGAATAAAGAGTTCCTATAGTATAAAGAACTTGTATAGTCAGTGTCCTGTCCATCTCTACGCATCTCAGAGCGTTCCAAGCGATACTTTCCAATAGGTTATGGGCCCAGGGCACGCTTGTCCTGCGGAAGATCTGAGAGACGCGTGAATAAGTGAACGAAAAAGTTCGTGAGACGCCGGCGAAGGACATCAAAAAGAGAAGAGAGCATTAGAAGATTAGAGGGTAAGTAAATGACAACTCTCGATGCTGACGAGCGAAACGAGAGAAATACCAGCGAATAAGAACGTTCGATATATATTGTTAGAAGAGGATAGAAGAAGGCAGATCTCTGCCTTTTTGAAAGCTAGAGATAAAGTATAATATAGAAGTAGAGATTCCCAGCTAATAAGAACGTTCGAGAAACGCTGCTAGAAGTTAGAAGGAGACAAATTCTTTTTGCCTCTTGATAGAAGTAGAGAAAGATGAAATTAAAAGAGAATATGTACAATAGAAAGAGATAGAAAGATGCCGCTTGGTGGCAAGTCGGCGACGTGCGCGTGCAAGTCCGAGCGTGAACGGCGAGAGTCATTGTTTTTGGCGCGCGGAACTTGTTGCTGGGCGCGCACAACCACATAATCGATTTCAACTAATAATATGGCATCGGTGCTAGATGGCTAGATTACGATATATGTGTAAACATGATATGCGTATGTATAAAACTCTATATGACTCTGTATGAGTTTAATTTTCTTTGAAATCGTTATGTATCGGGTCGGTAATCGAGCATGACTTGCTGTGCGGTGTAGCTTGATTACTGTTTAGGGAGGCCGCGTAAATCTGTACGAGTCCCGTGCGCGTGCGTGATCAACCCGATATCCTATAGATCTTTTCAGCAGTGCTGGAGATCGCACGGGATAGTGGTGTGCGTGTGCGGATGGCTCTGCAGAGGCGCGTGGTTTCTCGCTTTCAGATCATTATGAATTGTAGTACGTTCTGTATGGTCTTGTAAGCAATAAATATTTTTTGGTTGTTGAGAAAAACTCGACGATAAAATTGTAAATTATTATCTGTCAATATGAATGTTGGTTTTTTCCTCGCTTTGGGGTTATTGTGAATTGCGGTGCGTTCTATATAGCCTCATAAGCATTGAATTTTTATCGCTGAAAGAAGTTTGGTGATAGAAGTTAAATAATTATATGTCAAAATAAGAATATTGGTTTATCTTGTCAAAAGAGGAATGCTAATGTTCAATTGATATTTAAATCCCGATATAGATGGAAAGAGAGATAGAGAACCTTCCGGAGGGAGAAGACCAAGATGCGCTGGTCGACTACGACAGCGATAGCAGTATTACTACGGTAATAGAGAGAGAAAGAGGTAGCGAGGAGACGGTAACAAGAGACAAAGGTAAGAGAGTATTTTTTTAAAAGAAAGCATTCTAGAAGGATAATATATATGTACATTCAGAAAAAAATAAAAATAGTAATTTTAAAATTCTATATAGAAGAAAAAGATAAAAAGGAGGAGACGGAAAGAAGAGGTACAATCCCGAAAAGGAACTTGCCTAAAGTCAGAGAAAATATAGATGTGACCAAAGAATGGGCAGAGAACCGTTCAGTACTGCCAATTGGAACCAAAATGTTATATGAAAAGCAAGAAAAAATGGTCGCAAAATTGGATAATTCGATGCAGGTGCTGGACAAGATAATGACGAAGGCCACCGAGATGATGGAGAATATGGTGGAAGTCTCCCGTTTAAATCTAGAGAAAGAAAAAGTTAAGCTTAGACGTTTAGAGGCAAATAATAAAAATATGCAAAGTTCAGTACAGAATGATATAACAACGGTTAAAGAATTAGGAGTAGAGTCTAAAAAGAGAAAATTAGATGAAGCAAGAGTCTGTTCCGCCGAAAAAGATAGAAGTTTAGAGACAATTAAAAGCACTATAGAGACAGAACTAAATAATCAAAGGTTGCATATTAGAAGAGAATATAAGCTGACGCAAAAATACAACTTTGATCTTTGGATGGATTATTTAAAGTCTGAGTTAACGAACAATGATTTACTAGATGTAATAGATTCAAGTATTGTAAGTCCTGAAAATCTTTCTGAGTCAAAAATTGCTAAAAGAAAAGGTCTAGTTAGAGACATTATAATCAATCATTTAGATGAAAATTATCATAAGAGGATTTTACATGAAAAAGACCCAAAAGAAATTTTGAAGAAACTAAGAGGTTATAAAAAGAGTGAAGTAAACGTTACTCATGCATCAGTACGAGCTAAACTTTATCAAATTAAAATGAGAAAAGATGAAAAAGTAAGTGATTTTTGCGAACGCTTTGATTCAATAATTAGAGAATATGAATCATGTGAAGATGCGGTACCTCTCACAGAACAAGAAATTAGATCTGCATTTTATCAGGCTGTGTCAATTAATGTACCAGAGCTAAGAAATGTAGATTTGATTAGAAGACAATCGAATCTTAAAGAAATGACAATAGATGAAATAAAGTCTTTTATGATGCAATTAGAGGCAGAGAAGAAGAGTGAGAAATTAGAGAACACAGAGAAACCCGAAATCAAGGTACAGAGGGCTGCCGCAGATGAAATAAAGTGCTATAGATGCAACAGGATGGGCCACATGGCAAAAGACTGCCCGTTGGCGGAACTAGGGGCATGGTTTTGTTACTATTGCCAGGAAATTAGAAGCCATAAGGGTGACAGCTGTCCTAATGCCGGAGCCCAGGCGGACAGAGTTAGAGGAAAGAGGTATGCAAATAATACTGTTAATAAAAATATAAAGAAAAAGGGTAGATTTGAGCAAAGAGGAACAAAAAGAGTAGATAACAAAGGGAAAGTAACCAAAATACAACCAGCCAAGAAATCTATACCATCGAAAACAGCAATTGAAGGAAAACTAAAAGAAGGTAAAATATGCATGATTAAATTAATAAAAGATAGAGATAGAGCAAAAGAGATAGTCAATTTTATTGTAGATTCGGGCGCTACGGATCACATTGCAAATAAGAATGAGCTTGCAGACATTTCGATAGACGGTAAAGGAGATCTTTTGTTGTTAACAAATGAAAAGAGAGTCATTAAATTAACAAAAGTAATTGCAACAAAGGAAGTATCCGAAAATTTATTATCTCTAAGAAAGTTGGATGATGCAGAGTTCAGTATTTATTTAGATGATAAAGTGTTTAAAGGTTATAATAAACTAACAAATAAAATAGTTTTTGAAGGAGTTTATGAGAAACCAAATTGGACTATACAATTTGAAGTTAAAAATAATAATATAGAGGATAATGATAATGTAGAATGTGCTGTGTATAAATGTAGAGCAGAAATTGTTACACATTGTGAGCTTCCTGAACAATCGCAAGCAAACATTCAGACCAATAAATTATCAATTTCGGAGGGAGAGTTAGACGAAAGGCATAATGTTGGCTCTGCGATTGGGAGGGAGAATGAAGGAGAGCTCACAAATGTGAATGAAAGTATAGAACATAACAATGCTGAACTCGATCAAGTCATTAAGTTAGAGGATATACAGACAATAGAGAATATAGAAGAAATGTGTGAAAGCTCAATAATTGAAAAAGTAAAGAAGCTAGAGAAAATAAATGAGGCAATGTTATGGCATGTTAGATTAGGTCATGCATCGTTAAACTATCTAAGACAATTACAAAAAGTAGAAAAGAGATTAGAGAATGTTAAGTTTGATAACTTCATATTAGAGTGTGAAGTCTGTATAATGGCAAAAATGGCAAAACTGCCGTTTATAGAAAACAGAAATAGAGCACAGAGACAATTACAGGTAATACATACGGACATCATGGGTCCAATAAAAACTACATCCTATCCAGGACAAAAGAGGTTTATAATAACCTTTATAGACGACTATTCTAGATTGGCGAAAACCTACTCCTTGAAGACGAAAGATAAACCGGGAGAGGTTCTAGAGAAATATCTAATATCTGCTAAAAATCTACTAGGAAAAGAAGAAAAGCTGTGCTACGTGAAGTCAAACCAAGGCAAGGAATTCACGGGAGGTGCATTTAAAGAAGTATTGAAAAGGGAAAAGACAGAAGCCATATTTGCACCACCGTACATTCCGGAGCACAATGGAGTTGCAGAAAGGTTCAACAGAACGTTGCAAGAGAAAGTAAGAACATATATGTTCAATTCAGGATTACCAAAGAGTATGTGGGAGTTGGCAGTTGACGCTGCTGTGCATGCGTACAACAGATCTCCACACAAAACTATAGAGTACGAGATCCCGTTGAAGAAGTTTTAACCAGAAACGAGTTGTCACTTTGAACTAATAAAGAGATTTGGATGCATTGGATATGCAAGAGTACCAAAGCCCACGTCGAAATTCGATAAGAGAGCTATTAGAGGTGTGCTGGTGGGATATACCGACACTGGATATATACTCTGGCATCCAAGCATAAGAAAATTCATAGAGTCCCGACACATTCAATTTAATGAAAAGGTAACATATAAAAATGTATATCAAAACAGTCAAACAGAAGAAGAAAAAGACTCAGACAAAAATTGGATGAAAGAATTCGTAGAAGATGAGGAAAAGGGAGAACAAAAATCAAAGATTCCTGAGAAAAGGAAAAGAGGAAGACCGAGAAAACAAACAACCCAATTAGAAGAACAGAAACAGAAGGTCAAACGAAAGGAAAGTGAAACTCTAATGACTAGAAGTAAAACCAAAAGAAATTATAAGAGTACCTTATAGAGAAGCAATAGGAAGCTTAATGCATCTAGCGAATGCTACACGACCTGATATAGCTTTTGCAGTGAATTATCTAACAAGGAAACAATTACATCCTACATAAGAAAACTGGCAAGATGTAAAAAGAGTCTTCAGATATTTTAGAGGAACTGCGAATCGAGGATTAATATTTAGAGGTGAAACAGACGTGTTAGAGTCACTAACAGACGCTGGTTTCAGAGATTGCATTGATTCTATATCCACTGGAGGATATATAATTAAACTATTTGAAGATGCGATAGCATGGAAAAGTCATAAACAGACATATGTTACACTATCTACCTGTCAAGCAGAGTATCTAGCAGACATTACGACAAAACCTTTACCTTTAGAAGCATTTGCATATTTAAGAGACAAAATAATGAATATAGAGTTTGAACAAAATTAGAGATTAATTTTACTCGGTAACTAATTCTTGTTATGTTTCAGATAAAGAGGAAACTTAGAGAGGACCTGTGGATCGCTCGCACAAAGGGAGGGAGTATTGTGAAAAGGCTTTGAACGAGCGATGAGTTCCCGCCCTTCCGGAGGGCAGCTCACGGTTGGCGGCGCGACTTGGCGCGCCACGCGTGCGTTACGGTCGTACGGTCGTTGTCTGCGTGCAGTCGTCACGGTCGTGTGCATAAGAGCCTTGACCATCGTTGAGTCAAGACGTGTCGTGTGTTGTTCTTGTGTATTGAATAAAGAGTTCCTATAGTATAAAGAACTTGTATAGTCAGTGTCCTGTCCATCTCTACGCATCTCAGAGCGTTCCAAGCGATACTTTCCAATAGTTATTAAACCTAAGGATGGAGAAGAGAATAAATCAAGTGAGGATACAAAGAGAGATGTTAGGAAAATTGA
>JASTWK010001839.1:0-23629 GCA_030770225.1 Temnothorax unifasciatus | reverse complement strand
TTGACTAGATTAGATTTCTGCTGCTCGGGGTCCCATCTTCGCCGTAGCATCCTATCCAATTTAAGTATACCCGCTTTATCCTGAATCACATCCCACAGGGCCGGGATACTGGAGGGCCAGTCCGAGATGACCCCTTTACATATAACTGCACGTTGCTCCAGGAAAGCCGTGAGTTTCGGTTGTTTACTATTACCTATAATGTCTAATGCAGAATTAGCGAAAGAGAAATCCTTAAATTCTAATTCGGCTGAAAAATGGTTAGTCATTTCCAGCGTTGTCGGGCAAATCTGCATCTCATTAAGAAACATCCACATCTTAATACGATTCCTACCTTTTGTTGTGGTGGATTGATCAGGAGGGAGGCGTATAGTAATCTTAGCGATTCCCTTATGGTCGTCATCGTATTTCGCAAATTTTTGCATGTTGTTGTGATGCGGAAGCCGAGTTAACCTCATTGCGACACCGAGCTGTCAGCGCACGTATTCAGGCTATTGCCAAAGACACCTGCGGTGGCATTCCGGGAATCATCTGATTGCCAGCGCAAGTCAGTATTGCTAAATGCATCTGAAGTGGCATTCCGGGCATCATCCGATTGCCACACTAATGACCCGAATCCAGATGCAAAAGCGCTGACAGCTGAATCGGCAACGCGGAAATATCGCCGAGCGATAAAAGGCCCGCCCTTCGGAGAAGCGGCGGGCAGTCTAATAACCAAGCGCGTACCGCGAGACACCGTACCGATAATTGTGACCCGTGAGTGAGGGTAGTGAACAACAAACGTGTGTAACAATAAAGGTTCCTTTTTATTTGATTCGACTGCAAGATTATTAAGTGTCCTCTCTTCCTCCTTCTGCGGATCTGACGAACCCGGTGCCGGTCCTGAGCTATTCAAGGCGCGGCACAACAAATTGGTGGCAGCGGTGGGATCTGCTAACCGAGCGAGAGGACATCCTGCAGAATTACACCTGCAAAAGGGAACGGATCATCAAACGGCGGTGACACATCCCGGAGAGGAGTAGCCGACCAGATCCCGAGTGAGTGAAACGACGGTAGCAGCCGCCGAGTGTTATCAGCGACACCGGAGACGGCCCCGACCTACCGCACGGACTCGCCAGCCCAAGCAGCGAAGCAGCGAAGCAGCGTAGCAGCGTAGCACGGAGCGACGAAGCAGCGAAGCGGGTCAACAGGACAGCGTAGCAGCGGACGACGACTCAGCGGAAAGCCGACACCATGCGCACCGCGTCGCTAATGTAAGTCCGTTCCAAATAATAACAAACTGTGCGCGAATTAGGGAAACGGACCGCGAGCGCCGACGACACACTTTGCGTGTACCGTAGATATACCCGCGAGCGCCGAAAATTACGAATTGCGAAAGCCGATAACATCATTAGCGAGAGTCGATAAATGTCAGACGGCGAAATTACCCCTTTCCGCCGCGTTCAAAACGCGTCATTTTTACACAGCGAGCCAGCGCTGCGCGCAATTGCAGATAGTCCGCGAAACCCCGTACGCGTCAATAGACACGAAACATTAGACCGCGTGCGACGGAATCTAGACTCGCGACTATCAGACGATGACTCGCCGGTGCTAGAATTGCACTCTAACGTCGTCATAGAACGAGAATTCTCATTTGAGGAAATAGACGCAAGCTTAGCACGCGGAGATAACCGTAATAGTCTCGGTAACGGCAACAGTAGACTGACCCCGACACATTCAGACGCAAATTCAGACGCCGCCGACAGTGACGCGTGGTGGCGAAGGTGGGACAGTGACACCCACTACAGCAGTAGTCTCGGTTCGCGAAGCGAAGAGCCCGAAGAGGACACGATGAGCCAGCAACGAGCTCCCCCGGCCCTCGCACCCCGCGAAGAGATAACGCACGCGCAAATTCACGCGGAAATAGAGCGACTCAGGCCCACGGCTAACGAGCGACCGGTCGAGACCGACCAAAATCGAGCCCCCGAGCCGACACTCGCGGAACTCGGAGCACAGGGCTCCGTGATCAACGACATATTAAACGTGGTGCGTGACATGCAAGACCGCATGAACCGCGCCGAGGCCACAGAATTCGACCGCTCCGTCGAACTTATTCACGCCATGCGGGACATTCAGGACCGCGTAAGTCGGCTAGAATCCGCCACTTACGACCGATCCGACGCCCGAGAGCGCCGCCTGCGCAGCCAGGGTCCCCTAGACGTCACATACGAGCGAACGCACAGCGACGTCCGTAACCAATCGGGACATAATGTCGGATTTCTTAGTCTGAAGGAAGCCCGAAACATGATTCCCGAAATAAACGGAGAATCCCGAGAGCGCGTCCGCGAATTTATGAACGCGAGCACATACGCGATGAAGAATATACAACCCGCGGACGAAGCAATGCTCTTAGAAGCAATTCTGTGCACGAAATTCAAGGGCAAAGCCATGACGGACTTCGACACGCGCGACATCCGCGATTTCGAACAGTTAAAGCGCGAGCTAGAATCAGAATATCTAGGCAAACGCGGCATGACCCACCTGCAATTAGACTTTAACTCCCTAAGGCAAGAACCGGGAGAAAGCGCGCAGGAATTCGGGAGATGCGTGGAAAAATTAGCACGCGAGCTATACGAGGCCATGGAAGAAGGCCAAGGGCACTCCCAAGAACAGCAGAAGGCGATACTGGACAGTGTGAAGATGCAAACCTTGCATAACTTCCAGATCGGCCTGCATGACGATATCAAGATGCTGGTCAGAGCACAACGATACCAAAGCCTACAGGAGGCAATAACCGGCGCTAGCGCCGAGGAAAAAATCAGAGGCCCCTCCCCGCGGAACGGAAATAAATTTAACCCGGAAAACGCGCGAAATGCGTGAGACGCGAACGTGCAATGCCACAAATGTGGAAAGACCGGCCACTACGGGCGAGATTGCCGTACGAGCCGGCAAACAAACAAATTCGCGCTGCCGAGAGCGGACAAGCCCGGTGGCATAAACACAATCGAGTGCACCTACTGCAAGAAAGCAGAGCACAAGAGAGACGAGTGTTGGTCGCTGAACGGACGACCAAAACCCGAGCGACCACCCCGACCGAAAACGGACGCCAAAAAACAAGCGCCCGTAAGCACGGTAAGAAAAAATAAATCGCGAGGAACGAGCGAGGAAACATCATCCAGCAGTAGCAGCGAGGAAGAAGAGCGGCCCCGGAAGAGTAAGGCACGCGCCGCCGAGGAGTATCGAGTGACACAGATAACGGGGAAGCATAAAGTAGGCCCGTTGGACATGATAACTCTGCCCATCCAAGAGGCGGAGAGAGGAAAAATGGATCTACTACTAGACTCAGGCGCGACCCTGACGTTAGTCAAAGTAGGTAGTCTAAAAGGAAAGACAATGGTGCGGGAAGAAAAATTAGCGTTAATAGGTGTAACCGGACACCAAATCCACACGCTTGGAAAAATAAAGGCAACAGTGGATCTCGGAAGCAAGACGATACGCCACACAATGTACGTGGTAAAAGACGATTTCCCGATCGAGTACGAAGGGATACTCGGAAACGACTTCCTGACGAAGCACAAGGCCGGTATATCAAACACGTCAAAGCAATTGAAGATAGGTAAAGCCACATTTAAGCTCCGACCATATCGGAAGGTGACGTTACCACGCCTCAGTGAAACCATTGTAGAAGCAATAACCGACCACAATAGATAGTCGGAGAGCTGACGACGAATTTAGGGAATGTATTTTAGGCAAGTTAAAATAACAAAAAAATAATATTTTATTAATTGGTGAATCTAGAATCCTGAGTCTGGCAGAGGGTTTGCGGTTATTTCGCTACTGCGCAACCTATGACATTTGCAAAAAAATAAATCCAAAAAATATCTTTTAGGCAACTTGAAATTTGTTTAATCTTTAATTTTAGCATCTATTTAACCCAGAAATAAAAATCCCAGACTATTTTTTGGGTTTTAAAGTATAACCTGACCTCCCCGAATATATTTAATAATTATAATTATACCTCAAAAATATACTTTAGGCATTCTGAAATTTTTATAGCATGTTTATTAAATAATATTAAAAATACGTGTAAATCGTCAGACGAATTAAACGGTTTTTAACAATTCCCTGATGCGAATAAAGATTTAAAATGAATGCGACAAAAAAGTCTTATGCGTAGCCATAAATGCGAGAGAGATAGTTTATTGAGACCTGCCGGCAGCTGACGGGGCTCCTCGGGCTGTGATTGGTTGCTGAGAGACCACGTGACTCGAGTTTACCATATAGCGCGGACTCTGTCTATGTAACAGAGTATTTTGGAGTAGTTAAATTTTTCATAACAAACGTAGCAACGTGGAAAATTATTTCGTTTCTTTTCAATTTTTTAAAGGTTTTTAATTCAGTTGTTGTTTTGTTTCAGGTAAGTTACCTAATTAATATATATATATATATATATATATATATATATATATATATATATATATATATATATATTAAACGTTTTTTATCCATTGTGATTTGTCAGCACATAACCTTAAAATTAGTAGTTACTAAAATAATTATTATCACTAATAATTGCGATGGCCCTCGCGGGTGTTGACGCAATGTGATTTCTGCCCAGTGCTCTGAATGTCAACGTGAAGAAATTTAAGCAAGCGCGGGTAAACGGCGGGAGTAATTATGACTCTCTTAAGGCCTCTCGAGGGCCTGGCAACTTCTTTTTCTTCTCTTCTAGTACATAGACCTCCTCTTCTTCTGCTGATTAACTGCAGGACCTAAAATAAGCTCTTAGAACATCGTGGTGCATGGCGGCATCGACCCCCGGTTGATCGACCCTATTGGGAAGATCCCGGGGGTTTGTTGCTGGAATAGATTGGTTTGGCCCCTGGTGACCTACGGTCCCAGGGGCTTTTCACGTTAAGGACTTTTGGAAGCAACACGCCGCGCCCCCGAGGACATTGAGCCGTCCCGGGGGCGTGTTGCTTTCGGCAATTGGGGAGAGCGGAGAGTCGTGAGTCATAGTTGCTCGATCACAAGGGGGCGCAGCCTGTTGTTTGCGCCTCAAGTCTGCCCCACCTCCAAGTGGTGTCCGCTGGGTACCCGGTTCGCCGGGGAGCTAACGGGGTTCAGGCGACGCGGGAGCATGCCCTGGGCTCCTGGCCGGCTTGTCCGGTGCCAACGGGTTTCATTCCCGACAGGGCGACCTAACGGGAGCATGCCCTAGGCTCTCGGCCAGTCTCGACTGGTGCCAGCGGGTTCATTCCCGTCAGGGCTACTAACGAGGGCATACCCTGGGCTCTCGGCCGGTCTGACCGGTGCTTGCGGGTGGTATTCCCGTCAGGGCAACACAGCTGGCCACGGGCTAGCAACCCCAGTCGGCTTATATATTCGCTAAATTTAGACAAAGAAGAGCCTCGGACGAAGGGGAACACGGCCCCATTCCCCTGGAACACGGCCAGGGGGCTATTCGTCGACAACCTAGGCTAGAACAGGTCTGTGAATTATCGCTCCCCTTCAACCAACGAAGGTGTGAGAGTTGCGCCGCGCTAGGCGCCGGAGAGTATATGGCTCTCACTGTCAGGGATGAGATCAGGCATATGGAAGAAATGCACCCTCACCTGAGCATCAGGTTCAAGTGCGATCGGTGTGGCAAGTTATATGAATCATACCATGCGGCCACATGCCACATACCAAAATGTCCAGCAGCCAGGGCAAATACGGGGCAGGGAACCGTAGTGCAGGGCCGGTTTGACTGCCCCGATTGCGACAAAAGTTTACCTCGCAACGAGGATTATCGCAACATCAGAGGTTGGTGCATCCGGCGACAAGGAATAGGTTAAGATCGGAGCAAGCGGCCCCAAGAGCTCACGAACTGGGCAGGGGCAGAGTCTTTTCCGCCGAAGATGTTGGTAGGATGCTCGAGCTCGAAGTTGAGCTCAAGGAGGAGAGGAACATAGCGAAAGCTATGGCAACTTTTATGCCGGAGAAAACCCTGAAGCAAATTAGGGACAAGAGGAATGAGTCGTATTACAAGAGGCTGAAAGAACAACGCCTCGAGAGTACACTGGTAAATCAAGATCACCCCCTTGAAGAGGACCGACTGGTGGATGGTGCACCACCAGTGGTTGAAAACGGGGCGGGCGAAATCGTCGTCGCTGAAGAAGACGATGATGATGTCTTTCTGGATGCAGAGGAGGCACCGCAGGACCTGTATAAATTTGCCGAATCTGCCTCAACAATACAATGGAGGCAGACGTGTGTCAATGCTTTGCTCGAAGAGCTCAAGGATGGCGATCCCAATGAAACTAGGGAAGCGCACCAACACATTGTTCAGCTCCTAACAAGCAAGAGTGAGGGTCAAGTAATTACGCAAGAGGAGGTCGACGCAGCGTATGAGCTGGTGACTGGATTGTTCCACGCCTCGGGGCCCGGGAAAGCGGGCGGCGGTTCCCGGAAGGACCGAAGTCGGAGGAAGGGATACTCGGGTAGAAGTGAGCGTAAAGCCCGATTGTATGCCCGCACGCAAGAGTTATATAGGAATAACCCCGCTACCCTAGCTAAAATGGTAAGAGAGGGTATGGACATACCGCTAGAAGAATCTAGTGAATCAGGGGGTCCCGCGATCGAGAGCGTCAAAGAGCTCTACGAAGGGCTATGGGGCAGCCCGGGTCGATGTGATATCGACCAAGAAGAAAGGGTTGCTACAGTGGCGTACAACCCGGCAGACGTTCTGCATCTTATCTCCAAGTCGGAGATCCTTAAGCGCTACAGGTCTACACGGCTGAGGGTGGCAGCCGGACCTGATGGACTCCGTAAGGGAGATCTAATGAGGAACGAGGGTGGCGACATCCTCCATGCGTTGTTCAACACGATTATGCTGGCACTGAAACAGCCGAGTGCATGGCGCTGTAATAGAACGACGCTATTACTTAAAGAGGGAAAGGATCCCTCGGTTGCGGCAAATTACAGGCCGATCACGATTTCATCAATACTGAGCAGATTATACTGGGGTATAATCGATCAACGCCTGAGGAATGTAGTTCACCTGAACGCTCGGCAAAAAGGTTTTGTGCCGGAAATGGGATGTTGTAACAACATCAACCTGCTTAACGAAGTTCTCGCAGCAGCTAAAAAGAATTCCGGATTGGTGGCCGTCCAGGTGGACATTGCCAAGGCCTTTGATAGTCTGCCGCACCCGATTATCAAATTTGCCCTGCGAAGAAAAGGGCTGTCAGAAGAGGTGATCGCGTTGATCATGGACTCATACGTGGGTGCCAAAACAACCGTGAATTGTCGTAACGAAGCGTTCGATATAATGCTGAGAAGAGGTGTTAAGCAGGGCCCTCTGTCTCCATTTATCTTCAATGTCTGTATGGACATTATCATTGAAAGATTGGAATTGTTGAAAGGCTTCCGAGTCAAGGAAGGCCTTAATATATCGTGTCTGGCGTTTGCCGACGATATAATCTTGCTAGCCAACGATAAAAGGGAAGCGAGCCTGCTTATGGATGAGCTCGTCGGCTGTCTCTCTAGATGGGGAATGACACTATCGATCGGCAAGTGTGCCGCGTTCTGTATTAACACCACCAAAGATAGTTGGTACATGGTGGACCCAGAGATCTACAGTAACGGCGAAAAGATCGCCTGCTGTGGCCCTGCACAGTCAATGCAATATCTGGGCATACAGATTACTCCGTGGGAGGGAGTAGTTGTCAGGCACGCGAGTGCGCGGTTAAGGGACACGCTCCCCAGAATCAAGAGGTTAGCCCTGAAGCCTCACCAAAAAGTTGAACTTCTAGCGCGGTATGTCTTGCCGCATTTTCTGTATGCCTTCACCGCAGGCACTATAAGTGCTACAGAGTTGAGTACACTCGATCAAACGCTGAGGCGGTGAAAGACTTTCTGCATCTTCCACAGTCAACGGCAGATGGTCTACTATACGCAGCTAAGCGTGATGGTGGCATGGGCTTTCCAAAGCTCGGAATCGTTGTAACGTCCGCAACGCTGAAAGCCGGGTTTCGCTTTTTAAACAACAGCGACCCTGCAATACAAGCCCTAGTGGTAGCGTCGGGGCTGGAGAATAAGCTAAAGCGCCTTGCGCATGTAGCCAGACTTGGCTGGCCATTACAGTCGGTCAAATCGATCGACGGCTATAAACATAAAGCCAAAAGGGCCGAATGGAAAAGATGGTCTGATTTACCCTCTCAAGGAAAGGGAGTGCAAGCCTATAAAGACGATAAAATAGGCAATGAATGGCTTTACCGGCCTAGTTTGCTGAAACCATCTAGGTTTATTACGGCGCTCAAACTAAGAGCCAATGTTGCGGCAAACAAGGTCTCGCTCAATAGAGTTGTGAAGACCGATAGCGTCTTATGCCGGAAATGCAAGAAGCAGCCCGAAACGCTTGGACACATACTGGGGCAATGCATTTATACGAAAGTCGATCGTATTAAGCGTCACAACGAAGTGCGTGACTTCATAGAACGACACGCTTTGGGGCGGCGTGGAATGATTGTAACGAAGGAGTCACGATTACAAGACCCTCATCTGAGAAATCTCCAACCAGACCTGATAATACAGTATCGGGAAAGGGTCTTTGTGGCTGATATTACAGTCTGCCATGAGGATGGCGATCTCCTTGAGAGAGGCAGAAGGGACAAAGTCGCAAAATACTCGTCCCTCATAGCCCCGCTTAAAGCTCAATTAGGGGCGAAAGACTGTACGATCCTCCCGATAGTTATCGGGACGAGAGGAGCAATGCCCAAAAACACTGTTGCCTGTCTTCAGGAATTGGAATTAAAAGACAGAGGCTCGCTGAGAACGCTATCGCTCCAAGCGCTCAGGAGCTCAGTGGAATTGTACCATATATTTATGGATTACAATGCGCCGTTGCGCCACAACAGCAGCGTTGCTGCTGACTAAAACTCTTGGCACCAGCTCACTGATGTAAATTTTACTATTAACGACGGTCTGGGGCCTGATCCACCCAAAACTATTTATTTATTTATTCGAGAGCCCTCTACACTCTCGATTTTATGACTATGTCGGCCTTATTGCCGCAGACATCAGTGATGCGAGTCGTCCGGATGGGCACCGGACGGCGGCAGAGCCGTGCGACCGAACCGCCTGGCGCACGGGCGGACGCCTCCACGTGGCTCCCCGCGGTAACGGCTACACAAAGCCGGCCAAGTTCCGCTTCCCCAGTCTGGGGACTCTGCTTGAAAATTTTTCCAGCCCGTACGCAGGAATCCCGCGGCAGATCAGTCAGATGGGTTTCCCTCCTGCGGGAGGACTTTGCCAAGAGTGCTAGATAGCTCAGTCAATAACGATAGGTAGACAGAACGAAAGTTACACTGGATCTCTTATCCAAATTGTTTGGGCAACCTGTTGCGCAGAGGAGCGATCCACTAAGTCAACCTGCAGGATCGCTCAGCCAGGGCCCGTTGTTACCAGGAACCGCACTGTCACTAAGCGGTAAGACGCGCCAACAAGAGCGTGATACTCATAGCCAAATGCCTCGTCATCTAATTAGTGACGCGCATGAATGGATTAACGAGATTCCCACTGTCCCTATCTACTATCTAGCGAAACCACTGCCAAGGGAACGGGCTTGGAAAAATTAGCGGGGAAAGAAGACCCTGTTGAGCTTGACTCTAGTCTGGCACTGTAAGGAGACATGAGAGGTGTAGCATAAGTAAAAGATGGCAACATCGCCGGTGAAATACCACTACTTTCATCGTTTCCTTACTTACTCGGTTAGGCGGAGCGCGTGCCCCGAGGGCTTCGTGCCCCGACGGTCACGGTGTTCTAGAGTCAAGCGTGTCAGAGTGGTGTGAGGCCTCGCGGCCGATCGCCGTTAATACTCCCGCGTGATCCGATTCGAGGACACTGCCAGGCGGGGAGTTTGACTGGGGCGGTACATCTGTCAAAGAATAACGCATATATATATATATATATATATATATATATATATATATATATATATATATATATATATATATATATATATATATATATATATATATATATATATATATATATATATATATATATATACAGACCAAATATCTGTGTACATAGTTTAAATAGTTTAGAATTATTAGTGATAATAATTATTTTAGTAACTACTAATTTTAAGGTTATGTGCTGACAAATCACAATGGATAAAAAACGTTTAACTACTCCAAAATACTCTGTTACATAGACAGAGTCCGCGCTATATGGTAAACTCGAGTCACGTGGTCTCTCAGCAACCAATCACAGCCCGAGGAGCCAGGGCCCCGTCAGCTGCCGGCAGGTCTCAATAAACTATCTCTCTCGCACTTATGGCTACGCATAAGACTTTTTTGTCGCATTTATTTTAAATCTTTATTCGCGTCAGGGAATTATTAAAAACCGTTTAATTCGTCTGGCGATTTACACGTATTTTTAATATTATTTAATAAACATGCTATAAAAATTTCAGAATGCCTAAAGTATATTTTTGAGGTATAATTATTAAATATATTCGGGGGGGGGGTCAGGTTATACTTTAAAACCCAAAAAATAGTCTGGGATTTTTATTTCTGGGTTAAATAGATGCTAAAATTAAAGATTAAACAAATTTCAAGTTGCCTAAAAGATATTTTTTGGATTTATTTTTTTGCATATGTCATAGGTTGCGCAGTAGCGAAATAACCGCAAACCCTCTGCCAAACTCAGGATTCTAGATTCACCAATTAATAAAATATTATTTTTTTGTTATTTTAACTTGCCTAAAATACATTCCCTAAATTCGTCGTCAGCTCTTGGACTAAGAGTAGGCATAGTGAAAAGCGGCGAGCCTGCACCAGGAGTCTACATAGGACACTGTCTAGTAAAACCTATCGAAGTTAAATGTCCGGTAAGTGTATTAAACGTTATGGACAAGCCGGTCGAGATACTCACACCACATGTAACACTGGAAGACGTGCCGATACATGACTCCGCCGACGTTCTCACGTTACACGCGACCGAGAAACGCGAGCCCATTACCGCGCGATGTGAGAAATTACGCGAACAACTACAGCTCGATCATTTAAATAAAAAAGAGCGCAAAGCAGTAAAACGTAAAGCACTGAAAAAGAGAAAAAAAACTTACGTTAACCACGGAGCACCATGCCCCCGCCCAGCCATCAAACGATCTCGACCAGACAACAGAGAAGCGCGATCCCTCCCAATCGGGTGGAGGCCGTAAAGTTGAGAGCGCAAGAACACCACCGTAGGGTCGGTGGTACGGTCATCAAAGGGCCAAAAACGACTCAGCCCCAGCAACCAATCAGGCAAATCGCTAAGCGGAGCAATGCGTCTCCAGAACATGGGAATAAGTTGAGCAGTACGACCCAGCGGCAGGGCCGTAACGACCAAACGTGGAAGGCCACCCTCCTCCTCTTCATCCTGAGGACCCTCAGGATCCACCACACGCCGGACTGGCACAACACGTTCCAAAGGAGCCATTACAAACAAATGTCACAAAACGTACGAGAACGACGACAGACTGAGACTGAAGCGATTCATTATAAAAGTAGAAATTAGCGGACAAACATAGTCAGCAAAATATGATAAAAGTAACACCAAGACCAAGATAATATTCCGATTACAGAATACCGATCGTCGTGTTACACCTTGCGAGAGCAATGACACCGGAACCTTCACCACCGTACGAAGTAACAGCCTTTAACGACGAGCCGGGACTTTACTTAAAAAAAGTTGGAACCATGCAGTTAGAGGAAAGAACGTGGAAATTAGTCGTCAGAATCGACGTCGCGGCATTCGAACTAAGATATCACCTACTTCAGGAATACATCGAACAGGCAAAAAGGCTGTGTAACAACGCGGACAATGATAGCCGTAACGCATGTAACAACATCCTCCGCATGACAGACGAAGATAATACAAAACTGACGCAACTACTATTACGACTACGAACCGTGTATAAAACAACGACGAGCCGACTCGGATTAATAGATGCAATAGGCTCAATAGGTAAGACCCTATTTGGAACAATGGACGCCGACGACGCACGACGAATACAAGAACAATTAGAAACAATAATAAATCAACAGAAAACAATACAGCACGCGGCGAAGCACCAAATAAAAATTGTAAACGCGACGCTAGGACACATAGAAAACCTAGAGCAGACGTTAAGCAAGAACGAAAACCTAATAGCGAACGTCACGAGACGAATGCAACAACGAGTAGTAAGAATAGTACGCCGCGAAGAATTAGACGAACACCTTTTAGTAATAAACGCAATAACAACGAAATTAATAAACGACGTAGAAGACACGTTAGAATACTTGACCTATGCGAAACATGGCATAATTCCCGTACGACTATTGCCACTCGAGACTCTAGTATCGGAATTAAGAGAAGCGACGACCCACCTATCCCGAGGGGCACACTTCCCTTTTAAAATACAAATAGACAACTGGAATACCATCGAAAAGTTTGTAAAAATAAACGCTTACTACGATAACCCGAACGTCTACACAATCCTAACATTCCCGATTATCACATACCCCAAGTATGAAATCGTCAGAATAAACCCCCTGCCAGTATACGACAACAACAATGTATTTGTAATTCCTAAAACCACACACACTATGTTAGCAATAAATAAAGAAAACAGAAACTATATAGCACTGAACGAAAACGATCTAGACAAATGTACACAGGTCGACACGACGTTTATATGCGACATAGGTTACCCTGTATATTTCATTACAGCGCACGCACCATGCGAGGTGCAAATCTATATACGAGCACGAAAAGATAGTTGCGAGCGACGCCACATTCTCTCGAATGTGACAATCTGGATAACGTTAAGAGAACCGCAGACATGGTTGTTTTCTACCCCGTATAAAAATCAAGTAATCATACAATGCAATGATCAGGCAGAGAACAAAATAAAAATAAATAGAACAGGAAAAATCAAGTTAAACGAAAATTGCAAACTGGCGACGACAGACTTAACGATACGAACGAAAAAACGAGAGTACATCAGCTACATACAAAACCATCTACCACAATTTAATTTAACTTTCAAAACAATAAATTTCAGAAATAATAACAAACTAGGAACAGAGCTACGGCTAGAACCGGTGATCAAGGATCCCGCAGAATTAACTAAACTAAGCCCGAATCTCGAGGAAATAAACGAGGAGCTAGACAACAACCAAGTCAGCTTTTTATCTAATAAGTATGTAATATACCCCGTGGGCTCCGTGTCCATAGTTGTAATCATAATAGGAATAGGAATTACTATCACATGTATAATAAAAAAGAAAACAAAAAAGAACACGCGACGCGACTTCCGCAGACAACTGGAAAAATAGAATAATGTAACTTCCATGGAAAAAGAAAACAGCACAAATACTAACGAAAAACCTCATGCCTCAGTTTTTCTTTTTCCACGGGGGGAGGGATGTTGTGATGCGGAAGCCGAGTTAACCTCATTGCGACACCGAGCTGTCAGCGCACGTATTCAGGCTATTGCCAAAGACACCTGCGGTGGCATTCCGGGAATCACCTGATTGCCAGCGCAAGTCAGTGTTGCTAAATGCATCTGAGGTGGCATTCCGGACATCACCCGATTGCCACACTAATGACCCGAATCCAGATGCAAAAGCGCTGACAGCTGAGTCGGCAACGCGGAAATATTGCCGAGCGATAAAAGGCCCGCTCTTCGGAGAAGCGGCGGGCAGTCTAATAACCGAGCGCGTACCGCGAGACACCGTACCGATAATTGTGACCCGTGAGTGAGGGTAGTGAACAACAAACGTGTGTAACAATAAAGGTTCCTTTTTATTTGATTCGACTGCAAGATTATTAAGTGTCCTCTCTTCCTCCTTCTGCGGATCTGACGAACCCGGTGCCGGTCCTGAGCTATTCAAGGCGCGGCACAACAATGTCAATATTATTACCATCACATTTTCTCAACACGGAATCGCAGACAATATACGTCTCTTTGTCCGGCACAGAGGGAGCGTTCACGCTATTTACACATGGCGAACTCGTGTCGTTCGCATTATTATCTACAGATGACTGCGTGCTGTCAACACCCGTAATGTTACAAATATTCAAGGTCGCTTTGTTTATCAAAAGTTCACGACCTCTAATTTCATCTAAATTCGCGAGGGTATTATCCTCCATCTCGACATCAGCCTCATTAACAGTATCGACGGTTAGATCGCTCCGCTCACATACAACCTTTTCATTCTGTGAATTCCGTTGTTGGATTCCTCTACATGCTCGGTCCGCATCCGGTCCTGACATCCTTAATCCCTGTGAGAATCTATCAAATTCATGCTCAGTTGTACCGATGCGCTGCTTCTTGTTCAAATTATTCTCCGAGTCATCGTCAGAAGACAGAGGGCTATCACGCTGGCGTCTCGTGGTCGAGTCCGTTGGATTCATGAGATTCCTCTTTCCTTTATCTAGGAGAAAAATAAATCTGTGCTTCCCCTCCGAGAGGGGGGAGCAGAACTAATCAACAATAATTAGCCCTCTCAAATAAGGACCTCGCGATACTACTCCCCTGGCGCGAAAATCAGTATCAAAGATTCGGTATAAGCTCGCGGCAATCAGCACCAGCAACAGGCAAACACGTCCGTTTCGCACGGTGGCTCAAGCCGAACTCCACGGTACAACTGACATTATAGTTAGGTTAGGTAAAATCCAAGAGGCCGAAAGAGAAAAAGGACTGGTTAGATTATAATATTAAAATAATTATTGTTGTAAATAGACGGCCATATATATAACCCACTTGATTTATATCAGTTCTTATCTTTCTTACGGTTTTATATATTAATCAATGATAAATAAATATGGTAAAAAGGTGCGAAGTTTCTGGCTGCCCTGGCAAGGTAAAGGGTTACAATTATTTTATTTTCCAAAATGTGAAAAGCGACGTTTACTTTGGCAATCTTGGATAAGAGTCAACCGACCTGGATGGAGCTTCAAAACGAATAGCCGCATATGTGAGGTAATTATCTAATTATCTTTATGTCACCATATGACATTCTGCTGTGATATAATTTTACGTTTTAAATAATGTAACATTTCTATTATTTTGTATATTTATTTTCAGTTGCACTTTGCTCCAAATTGTTACGAAAAGCGACAGGATGGGAAGAAAATATTGAAAAATACAGCTATACCCAGTTTGCAAGAAGAATATATCATTAGTAAACATTGAAAATGCAGAGCATTTAAAGTCATTACCAGAAAAATTTCAAACTTCTGAAACTAGAGTTTGTTTATCAGATGTAACCAATTTTTTAGAAGCGAAGAAATCTGTTTTACATGATTCAGATTATTTAATTCAACATCTGCTTCATCAAAGATATTGCTATCTCAAGTGTCTTCTATTACAGACTCTATAGCAGATAAAGAAAATAATGAAAATTCACTTATGTGGTTTGCACATTTGTGCTCACAGTTCGGATCAATTAATAATGTTTCTTCAAGTCATTCTAATTCTTTTTTAAATGAATCTATGCCAATAGAAGTTACACAGTCGCTCTTATCCTGTCCAGTTAACAATTCTTCTGGTATATCTGTAGAAAATGACAAAAGTATGATACAGTCTAGCCTAACAGAAAATGTCAGTACTCAAATAAATATATTTGAATGTAATAATGTCAGCACTCAAACAAATATATTTCAATGTGATAATGTTTCTGTTTCTACTGATAATTCTGTAACAATTATTGAAGCGTTAAAGAAAGAGATAGTTGAGAAACATAAGAGAATTGAAACCTTTGAAAAGCAGCTTGATATTATCAAAAAAAGTACCGAGAAAGTTTATAAAATGTATTTTGACACTAAACGCAAGTATGCAGCTCATTACAAACAAGTAAAACGCTTGAAAGAAAATAAAAACAAGATTTATACTATTTTTCGCAAGAAGCTGTATCCAGATCAAATAGAAGCTTTAAGAAGAAAATCAAATAATGGATTAAAGTGGAGCTCAGCTACTATAAAAGATGCTCTTGTCTTTAAAATGAAATGGGGAACACAGGGTTATACTGATTTTGTTAAGCACCTTCCTATTTATCTTAGTATTCGAACACTGCAGAGACAGTTATATCATTTAAAATTTAACAGTGGTATTCTACTTGAAGTGTTTGACATGCTAAAATCTGAAGTACCTGGCATGGTCACAGAAGAAAGAGAATGTGTGATGGTTCTTGATGAAATGGCAATAAAACCTGGTGAAGTATTTGATCCATCAATACAAAGAATGATTGGATTCTGCACTTTTCCTACACACTTAGGAATTGCAACAAAAGTTTTAGTCATTTTACTGGCAGGAATTACTCGTCGATGGAAGATCACTGTTGCTTATTATTTTACCGGTACGACAGATTCCGAATGCAAAGCACAAGATGTAAATGCTACGGGAAATGCACTGAAGAAAATCATCCTCAATTTAATTGAAAAGGCAGAAAATATTGGTCTGCGTGTCAACGCAGTGATCAGCGATATGGGCAGTGACAACAAAGCCATGTGGATGCATTCGGAGTTGGATGTACCAGAGAAAATGTAAAAGCAAACGTTATGCATCCTGTTAGACCAACGAACAAATTATATTTTATTCCCGATCCAGTACATCTGTTTAAGAATATTAAAAATATGTTAGAAAGTAATAAAACTATTCGTTTATCTGCAGATATCTGTGCCACTGAAAATTTATCTAATTCTTTAGTAGATATTCAACATATTACTTCATCATGAGAGCAAGCATGAAATGAAAATAGCTTACAGACTTAAAGATACTAATTTATACTGCAAAAATCACTATAACAAAATAAAAGTGTCTACCGCTAGTTCAGTTTTAAATAGAAGAACAGAAACAGCATTAAAAGTTTATGCTGATTATACAAATAATAATTCATTTAAAACTACAGCTTTTTTCATCAATATTGTGGTTCGTTGGTTTAACATGATGACAAATAGATCTCGTATCATGGCTCTTAGTAAATCTAATATTGAGGCATATAATGAAGCCATTGCTCATCTAAAGAAGACTCAGCAAGTGTTTCGTTCCATGTTAATAGGAAAAAAGGGACACTGGAAACCAATACAATCTGGAGTAATAATGGCAATAGAAAGCATTCTTGAGTTGCAAGAATATTTTTTAAATGAAAAGGGATACAAATTTTTATTAACAGGTCAATTCACACAAGATTGTCTCAAAAATTTATTTTCTCTCATACGATTTAGGCAACCTATTCCAAATCCTCTTCATGTTAAACAAAACTTGAAAGTTATTACAATCACTCAAGTTTGCTCATATTCGAAAATTACAAGTTACAATAATGATATGAAAGAAGATAATTTTGAGCAAGTCAAGTTGGATTTTTTAAAATCATCAAAGGAAATAGCAGCAGCTAGAGAAAAAGCAGGAGAAGTGGATGTTTTTGATGGCGCAGTGATACGAGGAGATTCAATGAAGAGGCGGACAAAATATCGTGAACTGTACTCAAAGGAAGTTTTTATTCGAGAGAGAGCGAGTGTTGGATATTACAAGACATGTAGTACCAAAAGAAAAAAAATAAACTATGACGCTATTGCCAACTGCATTTTAGGCACTACTGCCACCTATCAGTCCAACTGCCACGATTTTCAAATCATTTACTAACACCCCCCCTTGAACAGATAATCGTGGGCTTCTTACAAAAGAAAAAATAAACCCATCTCCTTTATGCATTCTTGGAACTTCGGTTTCGGTAAGGCCTTGGTTAAGGCGTCTGCCATCATCTTCTGTGTGGTGGTTCTGACGATGGAGATTTCCCCTTTCCTGACTAGGTCCCTCAGAAAATGGTGGCGGACATCGATGTGTTTAGAACGGCGTCGATATCCACCGTCTCTTGCAAGGTCTACTGCCCCCTTGTTATCGCAGAAGATTTTAGTGGGTTGCGATATCGCAGAGGGGTCAATTTCACTTAACAAATGGCGCAGCCACAGTCCCTCTTGACTAGCACTGGATAAGGCCATGTATTCTGCCTCTGTTGTTGACAAGGCAGGAGTTTTCTGACGCTCGCTTTGCCAGGATATAGCGCCTCCCTGGAGTCTGAAGAATGTTCCTGAAACCGAACGACGTTCGTCCTGATCGTTCGCCCAATCTGCATCGCTAAAACCTTCCAAGCTTGCGTTTCCGTCACGGCTATATTCCAGCTTTAAATCCTTAGTGCCTTTGAGATACCGTAAAATTCGCTTAACGGCGATCCAATGAGGCTTGCCTGGATTTTGGTTGAAACGGCTAACTAAACTGATGGCTTGAGCAACGTCGGGTCGGGTACCCAGACTGGCGTATAAGATGCTGCCTACCGCCTCCTGGTAGGGTACTGAGTTCATGTCCTCAAGTTCTTCGACTGTCTTCGGAGCCATTTCTTTAGTCAGCACTTGATGTTGACTTAACGGAGTATTTGCAGGATTGGCCTCATCCATATGAAACTTCTCCAATATCCGTTGTATATAGGTGCTCTGATCTATCCATATCTTGCCTCGTTGTCGATCTCTTTCTATCCTTATTCCGAGAAAATTTTTTATTTCTCCTAAATCTTTCATTCTAAATTTATTCGCTAAGGATTCTTTAGTCTCTATCATAGTATTTATATCATTCGTTAAAATCATGATGTCATCCACGTAAACAGCTATTATTATTATCTTTCCACCCTCAAACTTGTAGTAAATGCAGGGGGTCTGCCTTCGATTGTTGAAAACCCATCTTCTTTAACGTGGAGTCCAACTTCTCGTTCCATGCTCTTCCACTTTGTTTTAGCCCATACATAGCCTTTTGGAGCTTCCATACCTTGCCTTCTTGTCCGTCTTCGATCATCTCTTTGGGTGGACGCACGTAGATGTCGTCACTCAGATCTCCTTGAAGATATGCAGTTGTTACATCCATATGATGTACTTCGAGGTCGTGTTTGACTGCTAAGGCAAGTAGTAGTCTAACTGAATTATATCGAACCACCGGAGAATATACTTCATTATAGTCGATACCTGTTACCTGTGAACATCCTCTCACGACCAATCGAGCTTTGTACCTTTCGATTTTTCCCGCGGCGTTCACTTTGGTTTTGAATACCCATTTGGTATCTAGAATTTTCTTGTCTTGCGGAGGGTCGACCAGTGTCCAAGTTTGATTTTTTTTCAAAGATTGTATTTCATCGCGCATTGCCTGCATCCAGAAACGACGATTTGGTCCATTTAGTGCTTCTTCTGCGTTGACTGGATCCGTAAAGACATCACTTGTAGTCAAGTAGGTAAGAAAATCATCTCCATAATCTTTCGGTTTCCGAGTTCTCTGTGATCTTCTAGGCGCAGGTTGCATCGGAGCGCGGTCTTGAATATTGGCTGTCTGATCTATTTCAGTCTCATCTTCCGTGTCATTAGACTGCTCTGATAGTTCTCCAGCCTCTGGGATTTCCGCTTCTGAATCAGCGTCAAAGTAATTATCTTGTCCAGATTCGTTGCTTGAAATTGCCTCGGCGTCTTCTTCTTGGTCGTTTCCCTCGTTGTGGTCCTCTTCAACGTTGTAGAAGGGTTGTTCAAATCCCCCGTTATTTTCGTCTTCTTCTTTCGATGTGTCTGCAGTATTCTGTGTAGTTTCGTAAAAAACAACATCTCTACTTCTAAAAATCGTTCTTGTAGCTGGATCCATTAAACGATAACCAGTTGAATCTGTACAATATCCAACGAAAATGCATTCTCTGGCTTTCGGATCCCATTTTTGGCGTTTCTCTTTCGGGATATGCCAGGGCTCTACAACCAAATACACGAAGATGCGCAAGATCCGGTTTTTTTTGTGTCCACGCCTCTTCCGGTGTTATGTTCTTCAATCCTTTCGTCGGCGACCTGTTTATGAGATAAGCTGCCGTAGATACAGCCTCGGCCCAATAATACACGGGTAGATTTGATTCAATCAGCATGGATCGTGCTTTTTCTACTAAAGTGCGGTTCATTCGTTCGGCGAGCCCGTTTAGCTGCGGGGAATACGGAACCGTAAGCTGATGTTTAATCCCTGAGCTTCTTAATATCCTTTTCTAGATTTCGGTTGACGTATTCTCGCCCGTTGTCTGTCCTAATTTTTTAATTCTCCGACCAGTTTCGTTCTCGACCTGAGCCTGAAAATCTTCAAAACAACTTACAACCTGATCCTTTGACTTTAAAAAATATACGAAAACCTTCCTAGTCTTGTCGTCTATTAGATTAAAAAATATTTTGATCCTCCGATGGAAGCGTTCTCTCCATTGGACCGCACAAATCTGAGTGTACCACACTCCAGGATCTGTGACGCAACGCGTTCCCTGTTTGGTTAAAGGGTAGACGACTCAGCTTACCTTTCACGCATGAAAGTGCAAGTCTGAAGATCAGATTTTTCGTTATATTTTATTCCAGTAGCCATCACCTTGGCTTAGTAGGAGCATGCTTCGACGATTTATGTGACCAAGACGTTTGTGCCATAATTCTTCAGCGAGTTCGCCATGTAGCCGTATATACCTGAGGCTCTGACGCTGTGTCCAGTTTGTATATACCATTTTCTTCGCTCATAGTCGCTACCAACTTTCCGCTTGAATTGGGTGATTTTGCTGCCACTCGGTGCGAATGTAACTGAAAAACCTTTGTTTACTATTTTATATACGGAAAGTAAATTTACCTTGCTATCGGGTACGTGCAGAACGTCTGTAACTTTGAATGTCTCAGTGTCATTTGACGTGACAACTCGCAGTTTGGTGTTTCCAATTGCCTGAGCTTTGATACGACCGCTTGCAGTTGAAATGAACGTATCCGTTTTATACCGTTGATCTTCTCGAAAGCATTCGTCGCTGGAGATAACATGTGTGGAGGCACACGAATCCACATACCAGGTTGATGTATCTGTACAATCCGAAGTGTAAAAAGCGCAAAACGTTTTTTTCTTCTTTCGACTTGTCATTCTTATCTTTGTCGGTTTTTTCTTTATTGATCCCGAGCTTGAGGCCTTCGTTTTATTGCCACCTGAGTCGTGATTGCCGATCCTCTTTGTACATTCTTTTGCGAAATGTCCATGTCCGTTGCATCTGAAGCAGCGAGGTCCCTTGCTCTTCGCTTTAGATTTATCTCGTTTTGTATAAAGTGCCATGCCGCTCTCCTTGTTCTTCACTTTCCTGTAGGATCTTCATTTTTACCAAGTCAGCTGAGATTTCCATTCCAGAGCCTTCCAAGGCCATAATCATGGGTCTGTACTCATCGGGGAGTCCGGCTAATAATAACGATCCTATCCATTCATCCGGTACATTAAGGTTAGTGCTTCGTAACTGATGTGCTGCAGTTATGATTCTGTTCACGTATTCGTCCACCGTGGGACAGTCTGCTAGTTTGGTCGTTGTCATTGTCTTTATTAGGCCAACTCTTCTCGTGAGACCTGAGTCTTCGAACGCCTTTTGAAGACTTTCCCACACTTCTTTTGCTGTAGACAAATCTCTCACATGCACATAAAGCATTGGATCTATGCTTAGAATAATTCTTGCTTTGGCACGACTGACCTTGCTAGCGTTCGCGATATATTCCTGTTGTCCTGTGACGCATCCCCATAAGTCCTCGATCTCCAGGACGGCCTGCATGCTTATTTTCCACGTCTGGTAGTTCTCTCTACCTTTCAGACGCTCAGTCGGGAACGGATGTACGGACGATTGCGGTGTCGACATTGTATGTAGAGTCACCCGCCTGAAGAGGTTAGTTTTCTCTATTCGTTCGTACCTGACTCTCTCGACTTGAACGGAAGCAGCTTGTTAATACCTCAGTCGTATTTCGTTTCTCGCACCACGATCTGGGCCCATAACCTGATGGCGCAGTGATACGAGGAGATTCAATGAAGAGGCGGACAAAAATATCGTGAACTGTACTCAAAGGAAGTTTTATTCGAGAGAGAGCGAGTGTTGGATATTACAAGACAGTTAGTACCAAAAGAAAAAAATAAACTATGACGCTATTGCCAACTGCATTTTAGGCCACTACTGCCACCTATCAGTCCAACTGCCACGATTTTCAAATCATTTACTAACAGTTTTAAATGGAAGGTGCTGTCATTTATTGTTCCAGAATTACAAGATAATTACATGAATCTTATTGATATTTGGGAATGGGCCTATTATATATGACATCGCTGGAGCAGTTATAAAGTCTATCAAAAAAACATGAAAGTATGTGATACATGTTACAAATCCGTTCTGTAGCAGGATCAGATTCTCATCATTTTCATTAATTGTGGATTTTCGAAGCTATGGAGACAGCAACTTGTGCAGGGTATCAGATTCCTGTTTTTAAAGAAAAGCCATTATGAAAGCTGAATTACATTCGGAACTGAGAGACGCGTTTGAAAAAGTAGAAATATTAAGATTATTGATTTTATAGTGTGAGAAGCTATTATATGTTTGGGAAGGTACCAATATTCCACAATGCCACAATATTACAGCAAAGATTTTGACCAGGTTTTTCCGTATGCGATTTAGAATGTTTAATATCAACGTAAAGAATATCTAGAGAAGGAAAATAAAAGCCGCACACATAGTAGTAAAACAATAGATATGCATATGTTCTTTTCTGACCGTATTTAAAAGGTAAAGTCATTTCTTCTTAATGTGCCTTAATTCATATCAAAAGTAGATGTGTAGATTTATATGAAAAGTACAAATTTTAACTCTTATTGTGATTCTACATATTGTGATATTATGAAACTAAGAATGTTAAAATGTTTTGTTTATCTAATGTTACGTATAGTATGTATTATCGTCCCGTTTGACTTACGACGTGCAATTAGCCATAGCCATTCTCAATTACTTAATTAGATTATTGTTTTAATTAGATTGCTTAATTAGTTTATATCATATATAAAGACCTTTTCATTTAAAACATGATTTTATTTTATATCTTATTAGATTTATTGAGAATCAACATACGATCTACATGTAATTGACAAATCATATATGGCTTTGGTCAACTGCAACATGGTCAATATGTATTTATTCTTAAATAGTCATAATAATCAAGAAATTTCTGCAGTTGTGGAAATTTAAGTTTTTATTTCTTGGCGAGGAGTATTTACATTTAAAACTTTGTTATGTTAAAGTAAAATATTCATAAAGTTTTTTTTTAAGAGGTATAAAATAAAATGTACGCGATTATAGATAGATTTGAATAGATATCGTGTACCCGATATTATTTTTTATATTTTTATATTTTTTTACAAATTTATAATTGTGATTTCTCAATTGTGATTCTACTTGATATAAAACTGAAGAATGTTAAAAATACTGTATAAAACTTCTTGTATATGATGCCAATATTAGCAATAAAAATCTCGATTTTCATTTAAAATCACAAATTTTTCTTCTTTTGAACTCTGGCATAATACTTTTTCTTTTTTCATCGTCGTCCGCTTGAACTTGTAACTTTCATGAATAGTCGCTTCGTACAATACATCTTACTCTCCACTTTGTTCAATGCAGAAAAGCATCACCATCAGTTTATTTATGTTGCCTGCATCATGCTCACGTTCCAGATGGATGATTTTTTGTGAGGCTTCATCATTTTGAGCTTTTAGTTTGATCGATGAGCAATTTATTACTTGCAGTATCACAAG
>JASTWK010001838.1:0-23646 GCA_030770225.1 Temnothorax unifasciatus | reverse complement strand
AAAGAGAATCGTGTTTACGCTCTATCACGAGAAAATCCATTATTATCCGCCAGTCTTCAAATATCTGCAGAAAAATCCTCTGATGACTGACAATGAAATATAAAAATTTAAGTTAAAGTTTGCATTAAAAATATAAACTGGTTTATCCACCACTTCCAAAAACTTTACTATTATAATTTTTATTATGATATATTTAGATTAATTAATCCTTTTAGAATCTAATCTTTTTTGTGTGTGAGAAGAACATATTAATTTAATATTTTTTAAAATGTTAGAGATCACTGAATACGAATATAAAATTTACCAAAATTTATTTTGTTGTTATTGTTTTTGTGAATAATTAATATTTCCAGACACCAAGATATAAAATCAACGTCTATCATAATATAATAGACTCGAATCAATTAATACTTTAACTTGCCTACAGATCACTTTCTCGTTCTCTTCGACTTTTACAAAACAGCAATTTGCAAGATATTTACAAGACATCATATGCATGCGTGTGTAATTTTGGATGTAACTTCCTTTTTAAAGATCATAAAGATATTAATGATCTCTCACACATACACACACTATCTGTCACGTACTACGTTTACGTTTACGTTTCATAAAAAGTGTTTCCTGTCCGATAGCATAAGCAAAATTAATTTTAGGAAATCTAAATTATTTTATCTTTTTCTGAAGAATAAAAAACAAAACTAAAAATCAAGTTCTTTTCAAATAATAGACAATTTGAATTAATTATAATTAATGTTTATAAAAACAATTTTATATTAGTATTAAAAGGAATGTTTATAGCACTGATTACACTTACATTTCCTGGTCAGCGCTTATTATCGCACGTTGTATTTTCCAAATTTTACTTCCAAAACATAGAAAATACCTTCTAGCCTGTGACATCACGTTTACGCCAATGAACCTGCACGGTATCATTTTCAGAATGCATTGTGATCTTTAGGATGTCAAACTTCATATGACTAATGAACCTTAATAGTATCAATTGCTTCGCATAAGTCCCCTGCAATATTTTTTAAGCGTATTATGAGAAAATGGAAATACTTAATGCTAAAATCTCACAATTGCTTTGAATACTTAATAAAATTAATTTTCGTTACTCCTCTAATATTGTGAATAAAAATTATATCATAATAATGGATAATAGGGACTCAATTCACAAATATTTTAGCATAAACTTGCCTATACAATACAAATTGCGCTACAGAACACTTTTTCGTTCTTTTCAATTTTTACAATTTACAAGAGCGTATACGTACGAACATACATGTGCAGTTTTAGATACACCTTCCTTCTTAAAGATCTCCTCGGCATCAAGATCCCTGCTGTCAATATATATTTCACTATCACTGTCTATCACGCGGCGATGCTCACGAGTGTCACTATTTCTAGGTTATCTCTGTATTCCAGCATAGATCGGTCTTTCTTAACAGCTTCATGTGTCTGTGATTGAGAAAGAATAAATCTGATCAGCTCTGTATATCAGCACAATATATTGTAACATATATACGGATATGTATATCGAAATACTGCAGTTATACTCGACTTTTGTTATAAACATCAAAGATGTATTAATATTATGTACGATATAATTTATATATATTTATTTATTTACCTATTAATAATATCATGTATATTATATAAAATCCTACTAACCTCGCGAGAAGACACCACGCGAACACACACGTCATTAATATTGATTCCTATTATATACGATGAAAAAACCTTAAAGATAACGTTAAAAGATATTAATGTAAATTATAATTTATATATATTTATTTACCAATTAATCCTACTAACCTCGCAAAACACCACGCGCACACACGTCACGTCGCGTCACACGACACGATACACACGCGAAACTCGCCGTCAACCAAACTCGCCGCGCGACCTCGATCGCCGCGTCAATCATCTCGATCGCGGCCAGCCAAAACCAATCACGCACGCGGAAAAGCGACAACACAACGCGACTCGGAACGCTCACTTCTCGGTACACATGGATTTTTTCATTATAGATATATAGGACTAGCACACAACGCGCGCTAACGCGCGCGCTTTCATATTCATTACTATTACTTGCTTTTTAATAAAAATAATATATATAAATAATATATAAATACATAATTTATTAATTATGTATTTATATATTATTTATATATATGCTCACTTCTAACCCCACATGTCACGTTATACAATCGTGAAAAACTTCACCATACCAATACCGACTCGAACCACAGCTAATCAGACACGCGGAAAAGCGGCAACAATACATTGCGATCAAACGCAAACTTCTCGGTCATCAAAATGGATTTTTTTATAGAGGATTACACACAATATAATATACGTACGTTATTTTTATTTGTGATGCCATCTATTTTTTCCTGCTCTATCTTCTTCTTTGTTTCTTCTTTAACTTTAATTTCAACTTGCAAAAATGAAATTGTTAGAATTTTTACTGACAATTTGACTATGACACATTACAAAGTAAGTTGCGCATAGAATCCTAGATAATGAGAAAGGTGACATTAACGGTCGATATATATATCGATTTATTGCGATTATTCGCCATTTTGCTTTAATTATGATCGCGGTCCGATTCAGGCTGGATCTCTATGAAAAAGGAAAAAGTGAAACGAAATAATAACGGAATCATTCTGATTGGTTAGCCCTGTAATACTTGTTTATGTTCTACAGGGCTAACCAATCAGAATAATTCTGTTATTGTTTCATTCCGCGCACCCACAATATTTTTGCGGAGATACACGATACTACACGCTAAAAGCACAAATATTAATATTTTTCAACGATTTTTTATGCAATATATTCAATATATGTATTTTAAAGAAATAAAAAACCACGCACACATGCGCGCACGCGCGCGTATATATATATATATATATATATATATATATATATATATATATATATATGTGTGTGTGTGTGTGTGTGTGTGTATACACGTGCAAAAATAATCGCGTTCAATGTTCTTCCTGAACGAAGAAAGATCATTACAAACGTGTTGTACAAACGTTTTCTTTAATTAATAACACCCTTTACTAACATGCAAGTTTTATTTATTAAATTAATTAGATTTAATCAAATAGAATATAAAATTAAACAAGTTTAATTGAAATAATTCAATCTAACCCATACAGCACAGATTGTTTCAGAAAGCTTTCTGGAAGCTTTCTGAAACTTTGAAACCTTTCTTTAAAATCTCTATGAGCTACAGCTGGTTTATAGCCATCTACTTTGTTAGCCGGAATTTCCTCATGTAGATGCATTAAACCTCTATTAACAACAATCTTTTTATTAAAGACTAAATAAAAACTTGATAAAAATGTTACTGTATTCAATTTATATGTAATCTTGTTTCACTTCTTACAAATTATTATCACTACTATCATAATTGTTACCATAGACTCTACAATTCTACACATCTCAGGCTACATTACAATATTTGCTTTTAAATAATCACACAATGAACCCGTTTCATGATACGCCTTAATTAACCAAAATTCAGTTTACAAGTTATCTCCACACTTTTCAACACCTATAAATTGTAATATGTCCTCGTGATCCATATGTGCAAGCTTAAAGATCTCTTGTTCAGTCTGCCAAGATTGCTTATCTTGAATAGGAAAAACTTTAATTACCACGATTTTCATTTTTAAATTGGGCTTTCCAAACTGCTCTAAAATAACCTCGAACTTTAATCTCAAGAAATTGTATTGATTGCAAGCCTAGATTAGGCGAGGGTTGTGGCAATGGTATAGGTTCCACAACGTTGGAACGTTGGTACCTGTAAAGATTTATATATTAATTGCATAAATTAAATAATATACACTTTACAATTTTATAATAATCTCAAAATACAAACCTCGTTAAAATAGCTCAATTTTCGGCAACAATAGAACCACCAAAAAAAATGAACTAATTGTAAGAAGTATAGAAATTGCTGTTAATAGGGCAAGTGTTATTGCTTGCTGTTTCGCACTAAGCACAGGTTCAAGTTCTGAAAAAGTGTTTATTTAAATATTATTACAAATATGTTGCAAGAATTTATTTTCAAGTAAAAATATATACTACATAACAAAATGATTGAATAATATACCATGAATGACAGATGTTTCTGTAGGCTTAGTGGTTGGTTGTGGAACCCAAGAGAAGTTTTGGTTACACATATTGCCTTCGCAACAACAAAAAAAGAGATCATTTTTTCTTTCCATGCTTTCTCCACGCAAAGCGGTTTACCATAACAATCATTGTTATCTAAAAAGCAACCCTGAAAATAAGGTGTATTTAAACAAGTTGAAACTTGCACATTGCTTCCTCATAGTTTTAAAGTTTTCAAATTAGAAATTAGAACATTACTTTCTCATAGTTTTAAAGTGTGAATGTAGAATGTTAATTATAAATTTGCACACTGAGAAATCAACATTAAATTTTTCTCAGAAAGCTTTCTCTATGATAAAGCAATTATTTGTATACACATTTTTTATTATTTAATTAAAAAATGCCAATAAATAAAAAAAGTATGTAAGTTAAAATTTGCATATTGCTTCCTCATAGTTTTTAAGTGTGCAAATTATAAATTTGCAAGTTGCTAAATCAACATTTTATTCCGATCATAAAGCTTTCTCTACGAGGAAGACAAATTAATAAATATCTATTAATAATTATGCATAAAAAAAGACTTCCCCAAAAGAAGGAGTTTTATGAGCAAAATAAAATGTTGATTTAACAATATACATAATTTGCATACATAAAAACTATGAGGAAGCAATATGGAAGTAGAAACTTGCACATTTTTTAAACTGTTTACTTATATATGGCAACGTCAACAGAGGATTGCTTACCCTAATTTTTTATATTAAAAAACCGCTTTGCCGATCTTCACTAAATTCAATCCCTCTTCAGCGAAAATGGACATTTCTCCAAAATTCAAAAATTAAAAAAAAAAAATTTACCAGCCACTCGATTGAGTGGAATAATCGTAACTTGTTGCTGTAATTGCCCATGTTGGAGAATTTTCTTGCTGGTGGTATCAGTGTCAACTATCACATTATAAAGCTGGAACATAATTACATTCAACAATTATTTAATATTAATGGATTAAAATTTTCATGAAAATAAAGTATAAATTAGAGAAAGCGTTACCTTTCCACCTGCGGCAACTTTCAAGGCGCACGCAGCTTTTTTATCCTTCACATTAATCAATTTGCATACGAGACCTTTTACAGATTTTGCATTAAAATTAGATTCAGGATTCTGATACTGCAACCTCATGCGAGGATATCTTGACTCAAACTAATCTAGTTTCTCACGCAATGGCTTCATTTCTGCGATCAAGTTACTTCTTTGCTTTTTCAAGTCTTCCAAATAACCATCCTTGTAATTCGACTTTTGCATTTCATTCTCCAATTATTTTCAATTATTTTTCTTTCTTTTCCAAATCCATGTCGCATTTCTTATATACATTCTCGGTATTATACATGTCTTTCTGTTTTTTATTCAAAACTGTTGTCTATTGTGATTTAGCGTCATCTCACATTGTTTAAGCTCGGTTTGCGCTTGCGCCACACTTTGCTTGGCATTTATCAATTGTTGTTCCAATGTTGCATTTTCGCCGTCTTCACTTTCCAGCAGACTCGCACTGACCTTCTGGTATTTCTCTTGTGCCTCTAATACAGCCTCAGTGTCTTTCTGATACATTTCTTTCAAATCAAATTACGAAAAAGCCCTCCAACTTTCTCAAATTCTCTTTCTATTCCTTGAAATTCTGCGTATCTTGTTCTCTCTTCCTTCAATTTGTTCAATTTTGGACCAATGTCTTCTTTCAAGATCTAAAATACAGCGAATAGAATATCAGGAAATCAAGATGTCAAGATACAAGTGCCAAACATAGTATCAACAAAAAATACATACAGTATCTATTTCTTTTAATTTACTATCCTTTTTTTCTATAGTGATCAGTGCCAATTGCTTCTTCTTCTCGTACATCTTTGACCCTGCTGCTTCTTCGAGCATAGATAAAATTTCCACCGGTTTCATATTCAATACTTTCGTTATTCTACCTTGCATGATTAAAAAGTGTGGACTATTCACATTTAATTGGACGGAACAGAACAGAACTTGCACCCATTGATTTGGTACGTTCGTCCCATTGATCATGTACTTATTTTTACCGCCAATCACCACCTGTCTCGTGATCACAATCTCTTCGTGTTGTTCATAACCCATAAAAGACGATTCTCTGTCACGATTGTCAAAAGTTATCGTAACACTGGTCTTCTTTATCCCTACTTAACCTGACTTGTAGACCAAGTGTCTTGCAAGGAAGTGGCATGCACCTATATTAAATAGAAACAATGTTGTTGATTACATAATTTAGTAGATTAATAAATCATTTGCAATTTGAACGATTGTCATTGTTTCACGTAAATAATTTTATAGGGCGTAATTGTTTACTTACAATATTATATTGATATTTAATATAAAAAGATCTTTATCGCCTATTACAATAAAGTTATTACAATTTTTTAAACCAAATATTGTTTCTATAAAACAATATTATATTACAAGAATGAGGCTGTTCGAGCGTCATACAATACTTACTTACTTGGAGTAAATCTCTCGTGAAGTATAAAATGCACACGTGCGACAGACAACAAAATTCACCTGGCCGAGATTCGTAATAATTCCCAAAACGAAGCATATCGCATCCAGGATGTTCGACTTTAGAAATATAACAATCAATATCAATTTTCAATGTCAATAATAATTAATAATAACCTCGCGACACGACGCGAGCTGTCACATCACGATTTCACGACACTCACGACACACACGCACGAAGCTCGCTGCGATCTCCCGCGATCACACCCGGCTTCGACCGGCCAATCACGCACGCGGAAAAGTGGCAACACAACGTGCGAGATATTTCGACTCGGAACGCTCACTTCTCGGTCAAAATGACTTTTTTTATTATAGGGCCTAAGCAGAATGGCTGTCTTGGCAGTGTTTTATGCCTTAAGTCTTTTGTCTTATGTAACGCACAACAGTATTGTGCGTTAAGGCCATTGCACGTAACAAAATTTTAGTCATAATCGTAAGGTCGTAAGAAAATAGACCAATCACACTCGATTATTCTTCAAGCGCGAGAAGAATAATTGACTGTGATTGGTCTATTTTCTTACGGCCTTACGATTATGACTAAAATTTTGTTACGTGCAATGGCCTTTACATAAGACAAAAGACTTAAGGCATAAAACACTGCCAAGACAGCCATTTTGCTTAGGCCCATAGATGCATTATGCGTTATGCAAAAGTCTGTGACTACGTTTACACGGCACCGTTAATCGGTTTTAGTAACATCCGTAGTTGTAACTTCCTATAACGTATGCTCGTTTACACGAAGAGATTATTTATCCTACTGATGTTGTAACGCCTGAATGAAATATAGGCCGGTATTCATAATCAGATCTTATTTCAAGACCGTCTTAAGTAATGTCTTAAGATGCTAATACGGCTCTGTGATTGGTTCATGACGTCTTAAGATTGTACTTAAGACGGTCTTAAATATAAGAACCGACTATGAATACCGGCCATAGATATGGAGTTGTTACCAACTTAAAATAAATGAAAAAGATTTGTTCGTAATGAATAATGAATGAATGAGGTTAAAACTTACAATTAGTGAACGTTTACGCTTTTCGGAAAATATTTTTAAATTTTATAAAAGAAAAAAATGGTAAATTATATGAATATAGTTAGCTCAATTATTACAGCATTTATTTCAAACGTGGAACATATATTAACACAATCGGCTGTACAAGTGATACATTTATTGAATGAGCGACAAAGACGTTTAAAAGAGGTTATATTATTATATTTATTAAACGTTACTCCACCAAATCAATTGCTTGACATTGGGCCTATCTTAAAACTTACACGAGAAAGAAATATATGGATGAAAACAAGAAGTTATGACTGGTGGAATCGAATAGTTAATGATACATTTAAAGATGTAGATTGGTTACAAGCATTTTGCATGACAAAACCTACATTTGAGTGGTTATGTGATGAATTGCGAGACAAACTTACTCCAAAAGAAAATCAATTAGGAACTCGAGAACCATTATCAGTCGAAAAACAAGTTGCTGTATGTGTATATTTCTTAGCTAGTTGCTGTGAATATCGTACAGTAGGCAATCTTTTTGGAATTTATAAATCAACTGTATGGAAATGTGTTCATAAAGTTATTGATGCTATTAATACAAATCTTATGCAATCTATGATAGTTATGCCTGATGATTACGAGTGTAATAACATAGCTGCAGTTTTTCAAAGAAAAACAAATATACCACAATTAATCGGAGCAATTGATGGAACTCATATTCCAATTCTCCCTCCTAGTGATGGCTATCGAGATTTTATAAATCGTAAAGGATGGCCTTCAATAATATTACAGGCAGTTGTTGACCATAAATACAGGTATAAATAAATAAAAACAAAAGATTATTCTAATATAATTTTAATTTTAAAACAATTAAAATGATTATATATAATAACTGATTTATGTGTTTTCAGATTTCGTAATATTTTTTGTGGCGTACCAGGAGCATCTCATGATGCAGCTGTTTTGCAAAACTCTAATTTATATCACAATTATAATTCTTTAATTCCTCAAGTTAATATAATTTATTTTTCTTAAATTTAATTTTGTAATATTTTTTAAAGTATCTAATTTATAATTTTTTTAGCAACAAAAAATAATTCTTGGTGTACCAATACCATATCTCATTATGGGTGATCCTGCTTACCCTTTACTTCCGTGGCTTATAAAAGGATACGTAAAAAGCAGTCGACTAACTCCTGAAGAAGAATCTTTTAACACATATTTAAGTTCTGGACGTGTATGTGTTGAAATAGCCTTTGGAAGATTAAAGGCAAGGTGGCGACGACTCATTAAACGCATTGATGTACATTATTCTTATGTACCTCACATAATATCAGCCTGTTGTATTTTACACAATCTTGTTGAAGAATGTAAAGAAAGATATTTGCAAGCATGGGAACATATACTAAATGAATCAAATACTGAATTTCAACAACTGCAATCATTAAGAGCACAGGGTTTGGACAATTTTAATTCACATGTAATAAGAGATACACTTAAGAATTACTTAGCAAATAATTTTGAATTACGTCGAACATTTCAATCTTAAATTATAAATATGAATATGTATAATATTTTCAAAAATAAATAAGGTTAAGCATTTATGAAAGACGTTTTTAACATTGTTTTTTGCCATTTAATAACTTAACATAAATAATGTTTTTATATTATTATAATGTATCTTTCATATAGGGATAATAAATAGATCATAAATATAAAATGCATCTAATCTAATTTAATAATTTTCTTTTTATTTTTAAAAAATTCTTTGTCTACAAAATACAGTTTGAAGAAATTAACCAGTTTAGAAATTATAAAAATTTACATTAGTTTTATTTACTTGAAAAAGGTTTTTGTGAATATAATGCAAACAATAAGTAAAGTATTTAACTAAACGGAAACTCTCAAAATGTATTGCATAATTCTGTTTTAGTTCAGTATTGTATTTGATTAATTTTAACTAAAAATAAAAATCATGTTTTAATAAAGACAAAGTACATTAGGAAAGAGTGGGACAAAGTGGGCACTTGCAATAACTTTTTATGTATTTATCATAAAGTTATAATAATTGCATTTTTTTTTCTTATACATTCTAATAAAAGTTTTAAATGCAAATATTACAACTTTATAATAAATACATAAAAATTTATTGTGCAATGCTCACTTTGCTTCACTCTCTCCTAATTTCTTTATAAACATATATATATTTTTTAAAACCTTTTCATATAACACATTTTAATAAAATATATTTAAGTCGTACAAATCTAAAAATATTTCTTCGTTTTCCTCAGACTTCGTTTAATATAATTAATCTCTTTTAATATAATTAATCGTGTTTTTCCAAATCTTTACTGTTTATAGATTTAGTATTTGTGGATTTTATATTGTTTGAGTTAATAGATGTAAGTTGTTTTGGATTTAATTTTGGCAATTTTTCAAATAAGCTGTTCGTTTATATCTGTTACAGGAAAAGGACGTTTTAAATTGACTAATACTTTTGGTAGGTTATTAGACGAATGAAAAGTATCAGATAAAGTATTAGATGAATAACGAATTTGAGGCTCAATATGTGAATTTACAGGCGAAAAAGAGGAAAAATTATTAAAAGATTGAGAAATAATTGTAGGTTTCAAAAAAACATCTTGATTACGATTTGCAAATATATCTTGTAAACCAGCTAACAGTTGATTAGTTGTATCTTTAAGAATATTTCTTTGGTTTTCCATCATATTATCTATTAGCTCTTTTTGCATCTTTTGGTCTGACTCTATTACATTTTTTATAAAATCCCCTGTTTCTCGCATAATTTTTTCTTGGCTTTCTTCATAATTCTGTTTTAATTTATCTGCATATTTCATCATATTTCCAAATGACTTATTTTTCGGTTTTTTTTTATTACTTCAGTACTTGCTGATGATGCAATTGACGAATCTTCTGCATAACTACACTCGTACAAAAAAAATAGGGAACACTTTATGAACTCTAAAAATTAGGCTATTTTCAAACTGCTGTAAGTCGGCGAAAAATTATCGTAAAAAAAAATCTAAAAAAGCATTTTGAAGCTTGAAGTTTCAACTTTAACGCACTTTCGGTGGATTTTTAAAAATTTTTTATTTTCTCTGTTGTACGCCTTAAAAAAGAACACATTGTTTTGTTTCTTAAAATTAACTTATGTTTGACTACTTGAAACTCAATTAAAAATTTTTTTTCAAAAAATTCAATTAACGTTTCATAAACTACATAATTTTACTTACAAAATGCTTTTTTTTTAATTTTTCTACGATTTTTTTTGACCGATTTACACGACTTTGAAGCAAACTCTGTACTTTTTAGAAAAAATGACGTAACTCGATGAAAAATCATCGTAGAACAAACAAAAAAAAAGCATTTTAAAGCTCAAAATGTCAACTTTAACGTGGTATCGGTGACTGTAAAAAAATTTTCTGTTTTCCTTGTTTGGTGCTAAAATTAAAAATGTTGATTTATTCCTTAAAATTACACATTTTTAACACTCTGCAGTTTGATAAAAAAAATTTTTCCACAAAATTCAATACAAATACCACAAATTGTAACATTTTACCTACAAAATGCTTTTTTTAAAATCTTCCTACGATTTTTTTTAACCGATTTACACAATGTTGAAGTTAACCCTTTTTTTCTTGAAAAATGACATTTATCGCCGACATTAGCATTAACCAATGTGCACCACGTGGAGGTTGTCGGATTTTGCACATTGTGTTTGTGTGTGTGTGTGTGTGTGTGTGTGTGTGTGTGTGTGTGTGTGTGTGTGTTGGTGGGTGTGTGTGTGTGTGTGTGTGTGTGTGTGTGTGTGTGTGTGTGTGTGTGTGTGTGTGTGTGTGTGTGTGTGTGTGTGTGTGTGTGTGTGTGTGTGTGTCACAGCAGAGATAAGGACTCCGCAGCTCATCATTTCTGCAGTATTTAAATGACTCCAAACTTTCTCTGCTGTGTGTGTGTGTGTGTATATGTGTGTGTACGTGCGCGCGCGTGCCTTTAAAATTGTGTATTACCTCCTCTCTGATTAATTACTGCTTGCAATCGCTCTCGCATGTTTATGCATCTTTCAATTGCGCTTTGTGGAATTTCGCGCCAAATTTGCCTAAGCGCTTCTCCCAATTGATTCAGATTATACGGCTGCTCCTCGCGACGCCTTAATCGTCGGCAAATTTGGCGCGAAATTCCACAAAGCGCAATTGAAAGATGCATAAACATGCGAGAGCGATTGCAAGCAGTAATTAATCAGAGAGGAGATAATACACAATTTTAAAGGCACGCGCGCGCACGTACACACACATACACACACACACACACACACACAGCAGAGAAAGTTTGGAGTCATTTAAATACTGCAGAAATGATGAGCTGCGGAGTCCTTATCTCTGCTGTGACACACACACACACACACACACACACACACACACACACACACACACACACACACACACACACACACACACACACACACACACACACACACACACATACACACGATGTGCAAAATCCGACCGACAACCTCCACGTGGTGCACATTGGTTAATGCTAATGTCGGCGGTAAATGTCATTTTTCAAGAAAAAAAGGGTTAACTTCAACATTGTGTAAATCGGTTAAAAAAAATCGTAGGAAGATTTTAAAAAAAGCATTTTGTAGGTAAAATGTTACAGTTTGTGGTATTTGTATTGAATTTTGTGGAAAAATTTTTTTTATTAAACTGCAGAGTGTTAAAAATGTGTTTTAAGGAATAAATCAACATTTTTAATTTTAGCACCAAACAAGGAAAACAGAAAATTTTTTTACAGTCACCACGTTAAAGCTGACATTTTGAGCTTTAAAATGCTTTTTTTTGTTTGTTCTACGATGATTTTTCATCGAGTTACGTCATTTTTTCTAAAAAGTACAGGGTTTGCTTCAAAGTCGTGTAAATCGGTCAAAAAAAATCGTAGAAAAATTAAAAAAAAAAGCATTTTGTAAGTAAAATTATGTAGTTTATGAAACGTTAATTGAATTTTTTGAAAAAAAATTTTTTAATTAAGTTTCAAGTAGTCAAACATAAGTTAATTTTAAAGAACAAAACAATGTGTTCTTTTTTAAGGCGTACAACAGAGAAAATAAAAAAATTTTAAAAATCCACCGAAAGTGCGTTAAAGTTGAAACTTCAAGCTTCAAAATGCTTTTTTAGATTTTTTTTTACGATAATTTTTCGCCGACTTACAGCAGTTTGAAAATAGCCTAATTTTTAGAGTTTATGAAGTGTTCCCTATTTTTTTTGTACGAGTGTACATTGTTCTGATATTGAAGAATTGCAATCCGATGAACTTCCAGGAATAGAGCCATCTCGAGAGTCTGGATTGTCTTCATATACCTAATTATTTGAATCTAAGAAAATATGAATTTTGTGTTTTATATTTGTTAAAGTAGATAAATGATTGAAATAAATTCAAATATAAATATTTAAAAATAAGAAAAAAAGATAACTATTTATTATCTAAAGTATAATGCAATTTAATTAAATATTAAAATTTTATACACACTTACCTTCACTTCTCATTTACTATTTTTGCTAATGAACTATCGATATTTTCTTGGGTAGAAATAGGTCTACAGTCTAATAAATCAGCCATTTCATCAGCATAAGGAAAGGATGATAAGCAATTACCAGACCCACTTTTACTCATTTTCCTTCGGATGTCGTTGTACTGGTCTGAAAAACACATATTCTCAATAAATTTTATTAATCATAGTAATAGTAGTAATTAATAATAATTTAATAGTATATTAATAAGTAATATTATTTTTCATTCTTTTTTTATTATACATATATGTCACTTACGTCTTAAAGTTTTAAATCTTGTCTGCATTTGCTTCCAAGTTTTCTTATAACCTTTTTCTGCCATGGGTTCTTCCAAACATTTAAATATGTCATCTGCTCTAAACTTTTTACTGTCTAAATTTTTCATAACTTGCCTCTCTTTAATTAATCTAAGAAGATATTTAGTTTCTTCGACGTCCCAACTTTCTCTTTTCTTCGGAAACATTTTTGCTGGACGGATCTTGTTAAAGAGGTACAGCAGATATACATTTTATAATTTTTGGTTAAGTTGGCAATGTGATTGTAACAACTCACCTCATGTTTACACGCGCTCTAAAACCGGATTTATAAGTCTACGCCTCTTCTTCAACGGGTGTAGAGTAATAACAACTGCTGTTATAATACCGGATGTAACAAGCGTTTATACGACATTTTACATCAGTAGTTATAACTATGGATGTTACTAAACCTGATTAAAGGCCATCGCACGTAACAAAGTTTTAGTCATAATCGTAAGGCCATAAGAAAATAGACCAATCACACTCTTATTCTTCTTCTTATTTTATTATTCTTCGAGCTCAAGAAGACGCTTTAGCTTAACTAGTACTTAGTTAAAGCCCCTTGCAGAATAGGCAATAGCGATAGCGATAGCGACAGCGACAAGGTTGCCGACAAAGGTATAGCTTTGTTGGCAACCTTGTCGCTGTCGCTATCGCTATCGCTATTGCCTATTGTGCAAGGGGCTTAAAGGCCATTGCACGTAACAAAATTTTAGTCATAATCGTAAGGCCGTAAGAAAATAGACCAATCACAGTCAATTATTCTTCTCGCGCTTGAAGAATAATCGAGTGTGATTGGTCTATTTTCTTACGACCTTACGATTATGACTAAAACTTTATTACGTGCAATGGCCTTAACTCTCGCTCTCCGTCTCTTTCTAACTTTGAGGTTAGAAAGAGACAGAGAGTCACATCAAAGGCAAGAAGAAATACAGTGAATTACAATAAACTTTATTCAAGGAAAAGCTGTAATATTTTAAAAATAGACTCCCTCCTCCTAAAGATTAAAAAGTAATTTAAAAAAATAAAACGATTAATCGATTCTTTGATTCTTTTATATATGTATAATCGATGTCTTCGCGATTTCTTTTCTTTTAATCGATTTTTGAAATATTGATTTTTTTTTCAACATTGCCCATCCCTATCTCAAAACAATGATGTGGGGATATTACAGAAGAGACGCACTATGCGAGTCAAAACACCGGCGAGTATTAAACATAGAGAGTCGAAACAATAACACAAAATAATAGACATTGAAAGTACCAATAGCGAAGCAGTATTCGACCGACGTCACAATATTTAAAGTACCAATAGTGAGAATAGTTATTTATGTCACACGTGCATGGAATGTGGCTTATCACGCACGCGACGCCACTTTCCATGCACTTGCAACATAAAATAGGGTATGCAATACGTGCGTGAAGTAGAAAATTCCCGGGTGCGGTGACCGCACTCGCCTTCGGCTCGTGCGTCAACTCCGCACCCATGAATTTTCATCTTCCAGCACTTGTTGCACAAATAACTATTATATCACACGTGCGTGGAAAATGGCCCATTCCGCGCGCGCCATCTGTGCGACAGATGGCCGATTCCGCACGCGCAAGAAATTCCCCACTCGAACCCGTGCGGGAATGAGATATTCCCGCACTGTGCGGCTCGCGCGTCCACTCCGCACTCGTGTCTAATTCTTAACTTCCCGCACTTGTTAGGCTGAGTTTCCACTGAGTGCGTCACGCGCGCGTCGTCTGTCATTAACCAATCTAAACATCCCGTCACAAGTAATGTAATAAAATGGGATGGTTTGATTGGTTAACGACAGACGACGCGACGCGTGACGCGCTCAGTGGAAACTCAGCCTTACACAATAGTTATTTGTGCAACAAGTGCTGGAAGATGAAAATTCACGGGTGCGGAGTTGACGCACGAGACGGTTATTGAATTTTATGATTTTTAGTTTATTTTTTGAGGTTAGGAAAAAACCTGACGTGATGGGGTTATTTGGATCCGGATTCGGTTTCAGCATGCTCGATTACATATAGTAAGGTGGGTCAAGTACCCGCAAACAAAATGTCGATTTTTTTGTAGAGCTGTGATAAAAATACTGACGCGGTATTTGCCAAAGAAAAAATAAAGTGTTGGGACGAGATTTGTAAAAAATTTAATAGCGAATCAAATATATTTCGTGATGCAGTAACATTGAAAAATTGTTGGGAATCTAAAAAAGAGAACTCGAAAATACTATGCTGAAGAAAGAAGCAAATTATATAAAACAGGTAAGTTTGTCTATCATAACCTATATACTTTTGAGAGTCAACCTAATAAATACCATGCTACATACCAGATTATTGTTATAATTTTATAAATTACTGTAAAGATTACTATTTCAAAAATAATTTTTTATCTCAAAATCTATATAACAAAATGTAAAATTAGTAATATATTTTTTACTATAGGAGGTGGACCACATGTGAAAGTCAATATGACCCTGTAATGGAAAAGATTCATAATATAATAAAACCTTCAATTGATGGTTTGACTAATGTATTTGATAATGATAATATAGGTGAGTTTTATTAAAATTTATAGTACTAAGTGATTATGTAATAAAGGAAATATTTAAAGTTATTCTATAAGTTCCATAACTCTATTCTATAAAAGTTCCATGTAATTAAGTTGCGTATAGGCTGCATTCATCAAATTCTAAAGAGAATATGTGTTGTTAGTAAGTGCTTAATGATTAATATGCTAATGCCTATGATTGATGTAAATTTTTAGATCCATGATAAGTACAAAAGAATATTCTAATCACAGATAATCAAGCTTCCAATCTAAGTATTTATTAAATACTAATTTCACTAAACACAGTCATAGTCTCTTAAAAAAATTATAAAGATGTTAAAAATACGTCTAATAGAAGTTTCTAATTAAAAATTATTACTAATTGTATATATATAATTTATAAATTAACTTTTGAATTGTTTAAACTATTTGCATATTTTTTGTTTAGAGAATAATCAAAATTCATATTGTGAAAATTAATTGGAAGTAATAATGATAACAGTAATACTCAAGGTAATACTGTACCGTTAGAAAACTTATTTGAGGAGATACCTTCATCTGATGCAGAAGATTCTGTACTAAAGGTTTATAATTGTAATTTTTCAGTTGAATAATATATTTTATTTTATAATTAAATATTTTTTAAATTAGTATATAGGTACAACCCAAGAGACATCAGAAATACCAAAATACACAGAATCATTTACTGCCTTGGCAAGTATTAAAAAAAGGAAATTAGATGATATGAAAAGAGATACGTCTAATAAAAACATGCTATTTAAACAAAGTGGTCAAAAAAATAAGCAACATATTAATTTACAGGTATGTTAAAAATAATTAAATAAGTAATAAAACATATGTTTCTCTTCATATTCCTTTATTAATATGCTTTGATGTTACAACATAAATTCTTATTTTTTCCAGTTCCAAAATACAAATAATTTTAATAAAAATTATAATGTACCTGAAGAAAAAAGTGGTCCTTCTAAACCTACATAAACTCAAGTAAACAGGTAATTTGTATATTATATAATATATAAAATATATGTATTCAAGGTTCCATTTATCTTATAACCTACTAATTTGTTTGAAAACTTTAAACATTATGGTTTATTTCTCTATTAGCAGTTTTTATAAAGTACATATCATAGTACTAATCATAAAGTATAATTTGAATTATATGTATATTTAATATTTATTTGTCATTGTATTTCTTTTAGATCAGGCTTGGGGAACTTTGAGCTCCGGAGCCATGACACTTCTTCATTCACAGAGAATGGGAGAAAGGAGCTTCTCCACTGGGTAAAGAGCAGGCATGATTAACTTCATCCAGCAGAAAAACCCTTTTCCCTCGCTCTCCGTGAATGGAAAGGGAGAAGTGTTGTGGCTCCAGAGCTCGAAGTTACCCAGGCCTGTTTTAGATAAAATAATAAAAGAGATTAGTTATTTTTTATGAGACACTTTGTATGCATATACATTGTATATACAATGCTTTCAATATATTACGAATTATTTATACATTTGAAAATCAAATAATGCAGTATTTACATAATATATAGAGCCACGGGGCGGTCTCGCTCCGCACGTACTTGGCGCGAGACACTACCGTGTCTTTTGATACTTATATTTATTATTTATTATTACTTTATAGTTACAAGATATTGCAATTAATTGCGATACATCCTCAGAAGAAAATGAATGTACTGATAAGGATGATTTCGGTATTACATAAAGAAAGGTAACATTATATTTATTATTATGTTAGTATTATATATTTATAATAACTATAATACTTAAAATTACTTATAAGTATGATATACATAAAGTTATATAATTTAATTTTAATTATTATTACAGATTGTAAATACAGGGACAAAGACGAAGGAAAAAAGTGCTGTGAACATGCTGAGAAAGAAAATAAGTAAACCACTTCAAATACGTGAAGAAAATGTACAATTCAATAGCGATTGTGCAAAGACATATCCTCAAACAAAAAAAAATTACTTTATGTCGGATAAAGTATTAAATTTTGCAACACTAGCAAAATTAAAAACAGAATTATAGGCTATTGCTTGGAGCTAAAAAACGACGCTCATTTGGAACTAATTCTTTAATGGAATTTTATTGATTCATACGATTATTCGACACTAAATAAGTTAAAAAACGAAAATGCTATTAAATTAAGGGGTGCACTTCTGAGATATTAACAAAAAATATTGTTTTCCATTGTTTTTAAAATATCTAGAAAACCACGCAAAATACGAAAAAAATACAAGAGAACTTTTTTGTAGGAAATAAAATTTTGCATGAAATACGTATATAAAAAAATGTTTTGCGATATCGGAAACCCAAGAAATAAGATTAAAACGGAATTAAGAAATAGCAAAAATTTGGGAAAAAAGATTTTTTTTACATTTTTGCGTGCAACTTTTTTTCTAGCAATCTAAGCGATTTTTTCGTTCGGAGATAAAAGAAAGTAGACATTCTAACGAAAACAATGCGAGGTCGAAAACATTTTTACGACCAATAGTGACCGAGATATTGCTCATGCAAGTTGAATGGTTTTAGTCGGGTTTTCAGTGTTTTGCTTTTATTTTAATTTAATGTTATTTAAACTGTTTTTTTTTTTACAATTATCAATGAAAACATATGTATTTCTTAAGAAAAGTCTTTTTCAGGCACAACCACTCGATTTCTTTGTCCACATCATCGTGAACATCATCATAAGTTTCAAACGTTTTGGTGCTTTCGCAGTTGACACTTTGGCATTTTTTATAAAAAATTGAACATTGTAAATAAAAAAAAAAGTTTATGAATATTGCTGTATTTTTGATAAATTGTGGAAAAATTGCATTATCATTCCTATTTTTGTAAATATCTTCGTTTCTATTAACTTTACGAAAAAACTTCAAGAGACCGAAATTAAAGCTGACAAAATTTCCTATAAAATAGAGTTTATGGCATGTAATTTTGAATGCATTGTGATAGAAAACTGGCGTTTTAAAAGACAGGTAAGTTTACGTATGTAGCAGATCATCACTATAAATCACCTTTTTTTTAAATAAAACATACTTTGCGAAGGACTTATACTACTCCAGCACGTTCATATATATATAAAGTAATGAAAATAAGGTAAAATAAATTTTTGAAAAATTATTATCCACATATTTTTGGACTAAAATTTTAATTTAACAAAAATTGATTTTTTTCTTCAATATTTAAACGCCTGTAACTCATCAACGTTTTAATGATAAAAGGTCTACGACGTCTCATTTTAAAGATAATTAAAATATCTTCAAGAAAAATACATAACATTACTGCCTCCAACCAATCAGAAAAAGTTATTTTCCAAAATGCACTCAAAAATGACATTTTTTCATGTTTTTTGCTCTTAACTTCAAGCTATCTTTACCAAAATGGATTCACGCATACATCAACATGTTCAAAATTTTATTCTCTTTAACTTTTATTATATATACTATATGTGTACGACCTATACTTTCAAAGTTAATACTGATTTTAACATGCAAAACATCCAGTCAACATAAAAAAAAAATTTGTTTTTATTTATATCTCGGCGAATTTGGACCGTAGAGAAATGAATAAAAAACGAAATTGTTCGTAATTAGATTCTCTATAACTTTTATTTCGAACATTTTTCAATTCAAGAGTCCATTTTTGAGTTATTAGCGAAAAATGCGCGACGCGCGTACGCGTTTTTGTTGCGTCGCAAAACTACCGGTGTTTAAAAAAATTCTATCTCTGCTCCATTTGGTCGTACAGACTTGATTAAAAAACGAAATTGTGCAGAATTTTGTAAGCTACAATTTTTATATCTTCATAAATTTCCGTAAAGTTGATATTTTCCGAGTTATTTGCGAAAAACTGATTTTTTGGACCTTTTGGACCCTTTCCTGCCCGCAACGTAGCGTCTACACATGGAGACTTTTAATATGTTGAATAATACCCTAAAACAAGCCTGTTTACAAAGTTTTAACCGAGTCAGTATTATTTCCTCTAAATCGACAAATTTCGAGTCATTTTACTGGGCTACTTGGTTATATATTATTTCTGCAGGTCTTTCAGGATTTAAATATGATTGGTCAATTTTTTTTCACAACACCTCTACCAAAGTTTGACTTTCCATGCCTGTAGAGAGGGACAAAAGCGGCCAATTTCACGCCAGGTGCCGCATAGCGGGTGGAAAGTAATCACTTTCCGCCCTAGGGAGGAAAGTAACCACTTTCTGCCCTAGGGAGGAAAGTAAGCCCTGGCTTGAAATTGACCACTCTCGCCTCTCTCTAGGCATGGAAGTCGAACTTTCCGTAAAGGTATTGTGAAAAATATCGTGTGCACCTCGGGACGAAAGCTTTTTCAGACTCGTGTGATTCGCCACCCTCGCCTTCGGCTCGGGCGGCAAACTTCAAACTCGTCTGAAAAACGCTACTTTCGCCCCTTGGTGCACAATATACTATTCTCGGTTCGAGATCTCGGAGCGATTTTTAGCATCGTGTGGACACAAGGCTTAAGCCCGTATCAGACTGTGGATTGGGATTGGATTGAAATTTAATCAATCAGAATAGAGAAAACTGATCTCAAGTTTAGTAAACTTTGCTCTGATTGGTCAAATTTCAATCCAATCTCAATCCCAATCCGTAGTCTGATACGGGTATTAAGACTGTCTTGAAATAAGATCTGATTGTGGGTGCATTCGAGGAGCACGCTGTTAGCACAATTATCGTCCAAAACTGTTCGAGGAGACGCTTTGTGGTGCTGTGATATACGATGATGATGTCACTGTAAAGGCAGAGCGTGACGTCATCACTCGCGCTATTTTCAAGGTGAGGCACGAAATACTATTGGCACTCACCCTACGTTCCGTAAAGTGCATATGCGCGCTTTTATCTATAGTATACGTAACGTTTACTATAGAAAATGTGCGCATATGCGCGTTACGGAACGTGGCCTTAGGCTGCGTTTGGGAAGCGCGCTATCGCTATCGCGCTATTGGCTCCTCGAACGAAGTTCATAGCGTTTGCGTTTATAGCGTTTATAGCGTTTATAGCGTTTATAGGGTTAATAGCGTCTCCTCGTATGCACCCTATGAATACCGGCCTTTTGTCTGTCTCACGTCTGCGTGCGTGCGTACGTGCGTGCATACGTGCGTGCGTGCGTGCGTGCGTGTGTGCGTGCGTGCGTGCGTGTGTGTGTGTGTGTGTGTGTGTGTGTGTGTGTGTGTGTGTGTGTGTGTGTGTGTGTGTGTGTGTGTGTGTGTGTGTGTGTGTGTGTGTGTGTGTGTGTGTGTGTGTGTGTGTGTGTGTGTGTGTGTCAAATGAATATGTTTTATATATATATAACATATTAATTTGAATATTATATGATTAAATTTCCTGTTGTAATACGAAAACCAAATGAGACTGAAAGTACAATACATGAGCTACTCTCATCTCAAAATTTTTGACTGAATTTGATGAACATCTTATAATGGCAGTTTTAAATAAACCACCATTGTACAATTATAGATTAAACATAACGGAAAGATCAAAATTGAAAAAGTCAGCATTATGGGAAGAAGTAAAGAACATACTTGGTGGTACAGTCAAATATTATAATGTATGTTGGATACTACAAATATGTGTATTGAATATATAATCAAATTATTGTTACAATTTGTTTTGATACTTGTATAATACAATTTAAAATCGAATACTTACAGGTGATAAGAGCATCAAAGATTTACAGAAAATATGAAAATACCATCGTGATTGTTACGTTAGAACTAAAAGAAAACTAAAAGATGTGCCAAGTGGATCCAATGCATCTTCTACAAACTTTAAATGCAGGTATAGATTTTATTAGTTGATGAAACCGTTGGACGTGCTTTTCGTATGTAGTGTTTTAATTTTTACTATAAAATATTATACAGAACAACAATTACTTTACAATAATTAGTAATAATTTACTTAATAATAATTAATTAACAATTATTTTACAGAATAATTAATACATTATCAAATAAAGCTGAAGGATCTTCAAATGAAAATACTTAGCTTTTTAAAAATAGCTTTTTAAAGATGCTGGGAGAAGCTTTACGTAGATTGCCATATCGAAAGAGAGCTATAATAGAAATAAAAATGTTGCAAATGGTTTTAGAAGCAGAAACTAAAGAAATAGAGTAACATTTACAGACTTTATTTTAGTTATAGTACGGTACAGTGCAGTATTATTTATAGTATTTCGTTATGATTTAAATGACAGTATTATTTAAAAGTATTACCATTAAGTAATGAAGCTATTAAGTAAGCTATTATGTTGACTTAACTTGCAACCTGATTCTCGCATTATTTTTAAGAGCAATGATTGATTGTCACATACGCGCAGTAATTCTAAAATACGTAAATACTTGTAAATATAGCTCCGCAATACTACAAATTAAGCATCGTTTTGGTCACGCAATTTTGTTAACGTCGTTAAATCAAACGTAATTTATTTAATTGCGCTAAATATCGAGGCATATATCAGTATATTTCCACACAGATAGAGTTAAAGTATTATTGCTTCAATTGTAATAGATTAAATCTGATAATTGATTAAAACAGATTATTATTGGCAATTATAAAACGAACAATAGGATTTCCGTGATAGAAAAAGTTGCCATCGTCATTGTGAGTTGTTCGGCGAAAATGTTTACGTACTTATTTCTTTTTACGTTTCTTAGTTGATGTGATTCTTACGCTAACTTACCTGGTTCAACTTGACCAGGATCGATCAAACGCTATGTATATAGATATGTGTATAAGTTATACTGTATTACTTTTTATTTAGCATTTATATTTTATAACAATCTGTGTACTTTCTTTGCTTTAAATTTTAAATAAAATAAATTTTAATTTAAAAAAAATTGGAAAGTTTTAGTTTTAAAATTTAGCAGTTTTCTTTTATCTAGTTTCTTTATTATTTTTATTTCCTGTATTCAATATTTTACTGATTAACAAATTTATTGGTAAAAAAATACATTTTATATTAATATAACATACTTAATGTTGTTTTGCAGAAAAAAGTAATGATAAAAATTGGAAATCACGCCTAACAATTCATCTCATTCTTGAAAGAGAATATTTGCTAATAAATGTGCTTTGGACTGCTCATGGGAATAACTCCGATAACTTTGAGTGTGTTCGCGGAACAAAATAATATATTCTTAGTTACAAGGATTGATGAATAATAAGAATAAAATAGTTAACTAATAAAGTAATTAAAAATAAGTATTTGATGGATGACCCAGTCAGAAACGTTTGGTTGATACAACGTTAAATGAACGTCGAAAAATCAAATGTCGAAATTCTGGTCGATTCGACGTCGAAAGCGTATAAAATATCAACGATATCAAACTATTCAACTATCATTTCGACGTCGTTTCAACGACGTTCAAAATTTTATTGAAATAATATATTTTATTTTATACTTTTTTAAAAAATACTAAAAAATAAGGAGTGCAAACAATCTT
>JASTWK010001837.1:0-23659 GCA_030770225.1 Temnothorax unifasciatus | reverse complement strand
TTTTTTACTTCATGTTTCGTATAACATGCCCTTCAAGAAATGGTCAGTACGCGATCCTGTTTTGAAGAAACAACGGCAAGCCACGAAGAAAAAAATCCAAGACGACTTCAAACGAGAATTAGGATTATTAATTGATATCGTAAAACATGGCTCAGGATTATCCAATGATGGAAACACGGCTAGACGATTCTTTTCCGAAGTGGACATAACAGCGAATATTACTGGATTAAATAAGGAATTAATCCAAAAATTTGCAGTCATTCTGCAAGCTATTTCATGCGGAGAAGCAGTAGATGCTAAGAAATTTGGCAAGTATGCGTTAGAAACAGCAAGACTGTTTGTTGATAATTACAATTGCATGGTATTACATATATGCCTTTATCTATACATAAACTCCTGCTCATACATGGAGAAAAAATTATAGAAAAGTTTACAATTCCTATAGGTCAACTATACGAAGAGGCAAGTGAAGCTCGCAATAAAGAGTTTAGAAAGTACAGAGAAATGTGTATTCACGAAAAATTAATAGAATAGCCACAAACGAAGATGTTTTACATCGCACCTCCTAGTTACTTCTGATCCTGTTATTTCGAGCCTACGACCCAATTTAACAAAAAAAAAAAGAACAAGAACTATTTACAGAAACGCTACAACTTTCAAAGTAATCCTTTTATTTTACATCCACGCACGCATGACTGCGCGCGCAAACACACACACACACACACACACACACACACACACACACACACGAGATGCAAATCCGACTGTGCAACCTCCACGTGGTGCATCTTGGGTAGGTACAAAGTACCTAGCAAATGCCAGGTAAAACCTCACAATAATTGTGTTGAAATTTCCTATACCAATAACTTAATTAAAATACGTGTTTCGCTTAGAAAATTTTACATATATTTTGCAAAGCTGCACCTAGCTGCAGTTCGTTCTTCTTTGAGCTTGTAGTACAATGTTTACTGTATGTAGTTGAACCATTAAAAATGCTATCAATCTTAAACATTTTTTTAAAACTCAATGACAATTAATTAAATAACGTGTACTTTTTACCATTAATCAGATATTATTCTGGAAAATATTCCAGAAAAGATATAACATTATTTTTACGATCATTTTTGTATATTTAAATATGTACTATACTATAAGAAAAATCTTTATTGGATCGTGAAAACCGTATGGAAATAGGGCGATCTAAAAACTTGACGCGAAAATATAAAAAAATTATATGTATCAGGTTGATCTATATTGCAGCAAATTTGTATGGAAATTATGAAAATGTTACAAATAATTAAAGTTATTACAATAATCTACAACTAATTTACTATTAGAATTTACGATCAGGAGTGGTAATTTCGACAAATGAGTTTTTTTGGTCTATGTCCGCTATTTCTTAGGGCCTAAGCAGAATGGCTGTCTTGGCAGTGTTTTATGCTTTAAGTCTTTGTCTTATGTAACGCACAATACTGTCAGTATTGTGCGTTACATAAGACAAAGACTTAAAGCATAAAACACTGCCAAGACAGCCATTCTGCTTAGGTCCTTACGCGTCGATCCATTGTGCGCGGCCGCAGCATATCCCCTCTAACTGGCTAGTTCGGACACGAACCATTAGCACGGACGCAAACCATGTGCGGTTACCGAGCGAAACGACGTAGTTGAGTTGCACTTTCTCAGGCGGCGCGTCGGAAAATGCAACACACAAAAATTGACGGAAAAGGCCGGGATGGCCTCTCTCAGGTTTCTCTCTGGCTTAAGATACCGCGATGCGTACGTCTGTAATTAAAATCGGGAGAGTCGGCATGAATGAGTTCGGCATGAATTCAGGCAGGTACGCGGAAAAAAGAGAGAAGCGAGAGAGACAAAAGTCGTCGTGTGTAGAGAGCCAAGCGAGCAAGACGTGTGCGAGCTTTTTGAAATAAACGCCTCATTTCTTCGTTGTTAAAATCATTGCCTCGAGAATCATTTAAAACTCTACAATTGGGGGCTCAGCCGGGATCGAGGCTAACGAGAAGGTGAGGAACGAGGAGAAGAAGAATAAGGAAAGCATGTCGCACAACGGCGAACACGACGGCGCAGAAGGCACGTTATGAGTCGACACGATGACGATAGCCCAACTCAAAGACGAGCTCAGAGGACGTCGGCTGAAGGTGACGGGCAACAAGGTCGATCTCGCAGCACGATTGAAGGCAGCTCTAGTCCTGGACGATCAACACGAAGAAGAAAGCGACGACGACGGGTCCAGCGGCGAGAGCGACGACGAACAAGATGGCGCCGGCGCTAATGGTGCCGGAGACGACGAGGCACGGGGTTCAAAATTCATGCCAACTTTCAAGGACGTAGAGGAGTCAATTGATACTTTCAGTGGAGACGACGGCAAAAACATAAAGACGTGGATCAGGGGATTCGAGGACCTGGCGAAGTTGTGTGAGTGGAATGCGGTACGGAAAATAATCTACGCGAAAAGATTATTGCGAGGGTCTGCTCGATTGTTTGTAAAATCTGACGACTGTGGGAAGACGTGGAAAACTATGAAGGCCGCCCTGAAGACGGAATTTGCACTGAAAGTGGACAGTCGCATGGTGCATAAGAAGCTGCAACAAAGGAAAAAGAGGACCGATGAATCCTATCACGAATATTGCTACAAGATGATGGAGATAGCAGCACGAGCAGACGTCGAGACGAAGGCAGTCCTCCAGTATATTGTTGACGGTATTGACGACGAAGGGTACCGTAAGTCTGTGTTATACGGTGCGAAAACTGTGCGCGAATTGAAAGACAAATTCGATATATACGCGGATATGTTCGGTAAAAGTAAGTCAAAAACGAGCGAAACTAAGAAAAAAATGCCTTTGAACACGGAGAATAAAGACGCGAAACGTTGTTATAACTGCGGCGATAGCGATCATTTAAGCATAGCATGCCCGTCGAAAGAACGGGGTACAAAATGTTTTGGTTGTAATAAATACGGGCACATAGCGGCAAAATGTCCTAAAGGCGCGAACGCGGAAGAGAAAAAAAGTTGCAATATCGTACAGTCAGGTTCCGGTAAATGCCGTAAAGACGTTGTTATAAACGGTACGAAGCTGAGCGCAATAATAGATTCAGGTAGTGACATTAGCTTAATGCGCAAAGAGCAATATGAACAGATCGGGTCGCCGACTCTCGGGAATCGCACGATAACATTCCGAGGAGCGGGTTCAGAAGAAAACACAACGTTAGGGGATATACATCTAAAGATTTGCATCGATATGGAAATCTACGACATTGTCGTACACCTCGTTCATGATGGAATAATTCCACATGGTATGCTTATAGGATCCGATTTTCTAAATAATGTCGAAGTACACATAAAAAGGGGTGTCGTAAATATTTCAAAGATCGTAAACGATTTCGCGGAATTATCAGAGGTGTATACAGTACAAGATAACGTCGTGGATTTGTCGCATATTAAAGATGAATATATTAAAAAAGAAGTAGAATGTTTAATAACAGAATATAGGCCGAAAAAAGAGAAAGAGGTAGAGGTATTAAAATGATTATAGTCGTGAAAGATGATATTCCAGTTGCCCAAAACGCGCGCAGATTATCTGTAGCGGAAAAAGCCGAAGTAGATTCGCAAATGCGTGTATGGCTTAACGAAGGGATAATACGACCGTCGTGTTCTGATTACGCTAGTCCCATAGTTTTGGTAAAGAAAAAGAATGGCGCGACTAGAATTTGTGTAGATTACCGAAGACTTAATGAAAAGATAGTTAAAAACCGATATCCCCTACCGTTGATTGAGGATCAGTTGGATCTTTTGCAAGGTGCGAGAGTGTATAGCACTTTAGATTTAAAAAACGGCTTTTTTCATGTATCGGTCGAGGAATCTAGTTGTAAGTATACTGCGTTTATTGTTCCTAACGGACACTATGAATTTTTAAAAATGCCATTTGGTCTATGTACTTCTCCGGCGTATTTCCAGAAATATATCAACGCAGTCTTTCGTGATTTAACGAATGCGGGGGTTATCGCGATTTATATGGACGATATAATTGTGCCTTCAAAGAATGAGCAAGATGGATTAACGCGGCTTAAATTGGTACTAAAAACGGCGGCTGAATACGGATTATCGATTAACTGGTCAAAGTGTCAGTTGTTAAAGTTAAAAGTAAATTTTTTGGGGCATGTAGTGGAGGACGGAAAGGTTACACCTTCCGAAAAAAAAACCGATGCGGTAAGACATTTCCCAAAGCCGACAAATGTGCGTTCTGTTCAAAGCTTTTTAGGCCTTACGGGGTACTTCCGGAAATTCGTGCCACGATATTCATATATCGCGCGTCCGTTGACAGATTTATTGAGAGACGGCGTTGACTTTATTTTTGGAAAAGAACAAGAGCGCGCATTCAAACAGTTGAAACTTATACTTAGCGACAAACCTATTTTGCATTTGTATCGTCCGGCGGCAGAGACAGAACTACACACTGACGCATCCGCTCTTGGATACGGTGCGATATTATTGCAACGCGATAGCGAAGATCGTATGTTCCATCCGGTGTATTACGCAAGTGGCAAAACTACACCGGCTGAGTCAAAATATGATAGTTACAGATTGGAAGTGTTAACTATTGTCAAAGCGTTAAAGAAATTCAGGATATATTTGATCGGAATCCCGTTTACAATTGTAACCGATTGCAGGGCGTTTATGCAGACCATGAAGAAGAAAGACATTTGTGCACAGGTAGCGAGATGGGCGTTCTTCCTTGAAGATTTCCGATACACGATTGTTCATCGTCCCGGCAACAGCATGCGGCATGTGGACGCATTAAGTCGGAATCCGTTACCGGCAGTTATGTTAGTGGAAGAATGCGAAAATAGCATATTGGCAAGACTTCGTCAGAATCAACTGGAAGATGAAGAATTAGAAGAGATCAAGAAGCAAGTACAAGAAAACTAAGCGGACGGATTCGTGATGATCAACGGACTATTATGTAAGGAAGTCAACGGCGATAATCCAATCGTTATACCAAAATTGATGCAGATTTCTCTAATTCGTCAAGTTCACGAGCGCGGCCACTTCGGATGCGCAAAGACGGAACAACTCTTGAAACCTGATTATTGGATGAAAAATATGCACTTGAAGGTCGAAAAGGTAATTCAAAATTGCCTCGCGTGCATCATGTCTGCGAAGAAGACTGGCAAGCAAGAAGGATTACTCCACTCGATTGACAAAGAAGGTCCACTAGATACCTATCACATAGATCATCTGGGGCCGATGCCATCGACGCAGAAAAGATATCAGTACATATTCGCAGCAGTAGACGCCTTCACTAAATTCGTGTGGCTCTATCCGACAAGAAGCACTAATACGGCAGAAATTCTCAACTATCTGATGAAACAATCAGCTGTTTTTGGAAACCCAAGGCGAATGATTTCCGATCAAGGATCAGCGTTCACATCCCACGACTTTAAGTCCTATTGTGAAGACGAAGGCATTGAACATAGCTTAATTGCCACTGGCATACCAAGAGGAAATGGTCAAATTGAGCGGATAAACCGCACGTTGATTCCGTTATTGACCAAGCTATCAATGCCACAGCCGGCTTGTTGGTATAAGTTCGTCACCCGTGCGCAACAATATTTGAATCATGTACCGAGTCGAAGCACAGGAATGACGCCGTTCTATCTTCTGTTTGGAACGCGAATGAGGTTAAAAGAAGACCCTCAGATAAAAGAGATCTTGGAAACAGAAAATGCAGTTATTTTCCAGGAAAAACGCGATCAACTGCGAGAAGAAGCACGCAAGGAAATCTCCAAAATGCAAGCTGAAAATAAACGGACTTACAACAAGAAGCGGAAAATACCGAATAGCTACAACGACGGCGATTTAGTAGCTATCCAGCGAACTCAAGGTGGACCAGGCCTAAAGTTCTGCGCAAAGTTTTTTGGACCATATCAAATCAAGCGCGTTCTACGTAACGACCGATATATTGTGGAAAAGGTAGGAGAAGGAGAAGGTCCGCGAAAAACTTCAACGGCTGCCGATCATATGAAGCCGTGGGCTAATTTCCACGAAGATTCCATCGAATAACGAAGACTAAAAAAACGACATCTGAGGTCAGATGTCGGTCGAATGGCCGAGTGTAGGATTAAGTTTTATGTATGTTAAGTTTTACGTTTATCTGCGTTTTTCCTTCTGTCGTTTTCGGTTAGGCTTAAGATACCGCGATGCGTACGTCTGTAATTAAAATCGGGAGAGTTCGGCATGAATGAGTTCGGCATGAATTCAGGCAGGTACGCGGAAAAAAGAGAGAAGCAAGAGAGACAAAAGTCGTCGTGTGTAGAGAGCCAAGCGAGCAAGACGTGTGCGAGCTTTTTGAAATAAACGCCTCATTTCTTCGTTGTTAAAATCATTGCCTCGAGAATCATTTAAAACTCTACATTAATATATTATAGTTATTTGAAAAATCCATTACAAAAATTATGTACTAGGTGTTGAAATTATTAACAAATTTTTTTTGTATTTAATTATATTTATATATGTAAGTTTAGCAAAATACAGTTACTTAGTACTAGCTAATGTTATATTTTGAAATATACCGAATTTTTATTAAACTAAAAGAAAACATGGTTATTTGTGATTACTATAACGGTTGTTAAGTGAGAAAAAATAACAAAAATAAGGTAGGTATGTATATTACTTTTGTATGTTATTTCTTAAATAAAATTGCTTATGCAAGTTTTTCAAAAATGTTTAAATAAAAAGTAAAAAGCTTCAGCTATAATCCTTTGAAGTAAAACTTGTTGATATATTCTCTATAGTGTAAGAACATTTGAAATATTTTGTTTCAAATCCTTTTTTGTAAAATACATGCAAAAGTTCGAATAATATAAATAAAGCTTAACATAAGAAACTTTATAAAAAAATATCAAATACATAAAATATATTAAAAAATTAGCATTTTGTAGACTTTTGCTTCTGCTTCTGCTTCTGATTCATTAACCATGCTTTGATCATGACAGCAGTCCTACGTTTCAATGCTATCGGATACTTTTTAATTAACTCTTGAATTTCGTGTAATGATGGTAACTTGTTTTGTGGGATATAACGGCCAAAGGCATCCAATACAATCTTTTTCTCTGTTTCACTCCAGGGTATTCTCTTACACTTTCCATATGGTGATGCTAAATAGAAAATAAGGAATATTTAATAAATAAAAATAAAAAACAATAAAGAATAAAAAATAATGTCATGATCGTGTTCATATAGAGTTTACATAAAGTTAAAATAAAAATAAATCTGTTAGTTTTGCATTGAGTAAAGAAACTTACTAGAACGACGTTTTTTCTGAGAGAAATATTTCTCCGATGTGTCAGTGTCAGTGTCGCTTGAATAAGAATCACTCGAATCTAGAATGATATAATAATAATAAAAATGTATTCTATATTAATAGTAATAAAAATATTCTGTATTACTATGTGTATTCTATATTACGCAAATCTTTAAATGTTTAAAATCTTACTTGTTTGTGTTGTGTTATGGCTATCAACAGGCAAATTTTGTAGTACTTTTTTCCTTGATTTTTTATTCTGTTGATTTTCTTTATTTTGCATAGCGTTGCGAGATGATTTTAAAGAAATATTATAATCTAAAGCAGATAAAAGTCCATGAAAACCAATCTTATTAAATAATATTTATTAAATTAAATTTATTAATAATTTTTATTCAGCTATATTTATTTATTATATTTATATTATAGTATTTATTTATTTATTTTTATTTATAAATTAGTAATTTACTTATACTTTGATAATTTTTATTATTAAAATATTAATATTTTTAACATAGTAAGTGTAAACCTCTTTAAAATAAAAGTTACTTTTTACCTAAAAGCTTTTATATAGCATTTAAGATTCTTTATAATTATATATATAATTTTTTTAAGAACAAAATACCTACTACAATTTGAGGTAGAAGCTACATCATTTTCAAAATTATTTATATTTTTATCATTTTCTTCCTCATCGTTGAAATTATCTTTGTTTTCATGTTCTTTGCCACTCGCAGAATATAATAATCTTGACATTCGTAGAATTTCTCGATGAACAATTGGCATTCTATAATGTTCGCGATGAATTTTTTCCTCGTGTCCCATAAAATTAGCAAGGTCGGTAATTTCACTGTCCGTCAAGTTCAAATTGACTCCCAATGTTGCTACATGTTTACGTAGAGTAGTACCTCGTAAAGTTTCAGGCCGATCAGCGCCACATTCAAACGAAAATCTGCGCATCAGATTACATGCTTGCAAGTATGTATGTTTACGGCGATCAATATTAGGAGTGCCAAAAACGTAAGGATTTGTTAGGCTAACACCGGCTTTTTTTCTATGTTGAAGAATTAATTCTACACATTTCTGTAACTCAGAATCTAATAAAACAGGTACAGTACGGCTCAGCTTTCCACGTATCGTAAATCGCACGTATTCCATCGCTAATTTTTGGCATTCAGACGACAGTGCATTAAATCCATCTGCATTCGTCTTTGGATCAATTTTTTCATAGTTCTTATAGTCTTCGATTAATGTCCTTTCCATTTCTCCTGCTCTTCGTCTATTAAATAGCATTATTGATATTAATGTACTTTCAGAAAGCTTTAGCCAATCTTGAAACGAAAACTTTTGTTCTAGATTTTGGAAAGCTGCGGTACGTTGTATTTTTAAAAAGCTGTCCAATTTCTTAATATCGTCAATAGAAGGGAGAACAACTTTCTTTTTTCTTTTTACTTGCAGTTGCGTTTCTAAGGCAACTTTATTGACTGCTGTGCCATATTCATTACTTAACAATGTTAAAAAATTTTCCACCTGTTTTTGTTTTTCAATATTATCTTGAAATATTGTCAAAGAAACTAGCGTTTTTCCTGTAGCTTTTAATAATGTGCCTAGTGAAGTTGCTAATGACGGAGTATTATAAGTCTTTGTTGAAATGTCAAAACCAGCAAGAGTATTTATGACATCAATACATAGTCCGTAATATTTTGGATAGTAAACTGACGATAAGTCATCTATATCCTGACAATGTTGTCTAATTTCTAAAAGGAAACGACCAAGTTGTCTCAATCGCTGTCGTATCATGTTATGATGGTGTGGAGATGGATATTTTAGACAAAGTTTATTTCCATGTTCCATAATTAATTGATCATAGCGAATAATACGCGTTATTCTGTCTTCATGACATCGTGGCATTACTATTTGGCGTAAAATATTATCAGCCTGGCTTGCATATCTACCTATAACTTGCCGACTAAGAACAGGATAAACTTTAGAACCTTTACGTTTTTGATCGATGCAATGCGCTGTATGGTGTCTCAAATTTAGTTTGTTAAAGAATCCTTTGCATTTTGGGCAACAAACATAATCCTGCGCAGTATTTTTACATTTTTCAGCAGGTCTTCTGCAAACTATTATTTCGCCACTATTTACGTCATTATTAACATTGTAATAAAAATCTCCTTCTCTTCGCAGCATGTTAATAAATCTTTTTCTTTCATTACTTTTTTTCGGTAAATCAGTAAAATCTTTTACTCGTTTTTCATTTTTATGTTTTCTTTCTAAGTGGCGACCAATTTTTGATTGCCATGTTTTGCAAAATAAGCAGAAATGTTTCCTAAAAATACGTTTAGATTCTTTTGGAGGAGCTGATTGAACATACATTTCTTCGTCATTACGTGATGATTTGCCGCGAACATTGGTTGTTAATGAAATATTTAATCCTGATTTAACAGAATTATTGGAAGAATTACTTTTTCTTAAACTCTTATTTGCAGATCTATTATTTGAGACATCTTGTTCATCATGTTCTTCAGATGAATGTTCAGATGGAATATACTCACTATGTGAGTCATCATCATTTTGTGAATCTAAAACAATTAAAGTACAATTAAGGTCAACATTAATTAAAATTTAATTGTTTGAATAATATTCAATTTGAAAATATTAATCACCATTTGTTGGAAAATAAACCACGGATTGTTTTTCGCATGTTTGTTGAGAATCATTTAAATTAATTTTTTCGATTGACTCGAGTGTATCGTTCAACATCGCTTTGTTATTATTTCTAAAACAGTCATATATTAAAATAAACTTAGTTATAAATTATAAAAACAATAATATGTTCTCATAAAAATGACTTACGTATCTGACTCAAAAGTTGAATTTTCTAATTGTTCATTAATATCTTCGCATTGAGGTACTACTAACGTATTTCCGTCCCAACCCCAATTCAACTCGTTATTTAATAATTCATTTGCAATTGATATTTGACTTTCCGATAACAAATTATTTAATGACTCATTTATAGCTGATATTTGACTTTTCGATAACAAGTCAGTACTCATTGACTTGTCACTAGCACTAAACAGAATACATAATAATTTGCTTAAATCATTATTATCAACACAAAACTATTTAAATATGTAACACAAAACTTGTTATTTACCTTTGATTCAAAGACATTTCTTGTTTCGAATTAGGTGGTAATATCCGCATAAAAGTAGAAAATGGAACAATACTAATAATTGAAGCTTTATTGCTTGGAACTTTATCAAATACACTTTCCATGTTAGAATTTTCATTTGTGACATTTTCTAGAGAACATCACATGACATTATGTATCTTTTGTATTTAATTTTAAATAACTGATATCTGTCAGGCTTATTTTTAATGATCTATAATTTCAAACAAAATTCAAGATAGAAGTTAATTAAGTAACTTTACGTAATAGAAAATATTTGAAAAATCGAAAAGCGTATATAATATATATGTGTATTCCAATGTTTCAAATGTTTCTTGTATTACACGGCATATAAAATTATAAATAACATTCTATCCTGAACTCGGTCGCGAATTATAATTCATTTAAAATGAGTTTAAGGCAGAAACACTAATTAAATGGTTTTAATATTAAATACAAAAGAAATTAATGTAGAATTTATTAATAATTGAATAATTAGTTATTTACTTTCATCTGGTAGAATCGTATTTTGGTTTATTATCAAAGATTTCTTGTTACCTATGTCACACGGTACTTTTGAAACACTGCTCTGTGTTTTTAAAATACATTTTATAGACGATCTCTCAACAATTTCATAACTTTTTAAAGGAGACTGGGTTCCTTTCAACTTCTCATTATCTTTTGATGTAGCATTATTATAATCTGTGTATGAAAAAGAAATTAAAAGCAGATTTACTTTTTAAAAATTATTTTTCTGAAAATAATAAGTTATATTTACATCAAAGTAATATCACCGTCATCATTTGAAATACAAGTTTTGATGTTTAATACAAGTTTGCTTTATTTATCATAACAAAATCATAATCTAAATTAGAATTGAAATGTTCTTGTGTGACCGGAACAACGATTATGTTTAATAAACAATTCACGTAGCCACTTACTTTGGCTGTAATAACGGTCGCCACTGTGTTTTCAGGCCTCAACACAGAAAACCCAATTGCTGTTGCTGAAGAATTCCCTCGCTCTCCTCGTGGCAAAGATGGCCGCCGCAACTGCGTCTCAGACTTGCACGGACAGGCACGACCACGTCCTTGTAACGGTTTTCGCTTTTGGGAACAGGATATTTGCGGGGATGCAATAATGATGCTTTTGTTTGTATAAACAAATAACAATAAAGTATATTTCTCACTACACCACGACTCACGAATACAATTGTTATGTATCGCCTTCGGACGCGTTTACGTAGGAGTGTACGAGATATTTGCGCAATCCCGGAATTGTGCGGGAAGGTTTTATATCGCACGTATTTACGTGTACGGCCACGGGATAAGCTCTCTTTCTCTTTGATATTTATCACGGTTAATCGCTTCGAATTCTTTTCTACGCGTTTTAACACTTCAAAGACTCGCGAGGAACACGTCTTAACGCTTTGAGATCTCGCAGAGAACTGTCCAGGAGAGATGGTTCTTCCTCCCCTACTTTGGTGCTTACGCATGCGCGCTCTTATTCGGCCACTTGCCGCTGGCTTCTCACGGCACGCCCATGTCTCGTTTGCCCGAAGGTGTAGCTGTTACTACACTCCTACACCTCTTTTCTTATCAACCCGCGCGCTGAGCTGATCTATTGCCCAGCTCCGAATTTCGTGTCGGTGTGCTGCGAGAAGAGTGCAACAACGTGTACTCGCGACGCGTTGTTGCACCGGCGTTGATTCGCACGCGGTGCGAAAAGTGTCACTCGGAGCTACTCCGAATGACACTCGAAAGTGTCGTACGAACCATCCCGCGATGACAGGTAAGTCTATACGGATACATCGCGATCCTTTTATCTAATATTCTTTTTCTTTTCAGGTCTGTCAACATCATCGAGAGATCGTAGGTAAGGTGAGTATCTCACAGGTAAGTATGAAAATGTAATTAATAATATAAACGCATAATCGCTTCCTAATGCTATCGCTTTTGACAGGAAATAAACTCTAAAATAAACGTAATCGCATTTAAAACATTGTCGCGGTAAAACTAATAAAAAAGTGTAAAAAGTGCACCTGAGTGCAGTAAAGTGCAACTACAGGAAATACCGCAAACCGTTGCAAAAGAATATAAATCAACATAATTAAGCCTCCTTGGGCTCCTTCTATCGAAAGTGTAAAAGAAATAGCGAAATTCGCCTCCTTCAGCGATATCGGTGAAGTGTAACAAGTGCACGCGGGTGCAAATGTCATTATTGAGCTGGATCGTTAATCAACGGTAGGAACTGTTGTAAAATGACTCGAAATTGTTAAATCAAACGAAAGTGTAAATGTCTGACGGGTATTTCCATCCCCTATCACTATGAGTGTAAAGTGCAGCAAGTGCACACGAGTGCAAATGCGTGTATGACTCTGGGTCGTTTGCAAAAGACATGATTCGCTGTGAAACTATTAAAAACATGTTATTCTATCAAAAGTGTAGATGTAAAAATGGTAGTTAATTATCTGGTAAAAGTGTAGCAAGTGCACACGAGTGCAAATGCTTGTATCGTACGGAGCCGCTTCCAAACGGCATTTGTCGCTGTAAAATAGTTGGAAATATGTTTTCCTGGTGAAAGTGTAGCTGAATCTACGGTATTCGTTAATCTGAATAAAATGTTTCGCAGGTGCAGTCGAGTGCAATCGAGTGCAAATGCGAATAATGCTGGGAAACGTTATTTTTCGGTATTTCCCGATGTAATTCAATGAACTGAATGTAATTCTGTGAAAAGTGTAGATGTATTGACGTTATTTCGTAATGTTGTAAATGTAATTGATACTGTGGCTGAAGGCTTGCGTTCTCGAAAACAAATAATCGAAACAAACGTAAAATCAATAAAATCTTGTGGCAAATCTAATTATTACCACCTTTCCCGTCGTCTACTTAAAATTTAACGCATCTTATTACTAAGTACGCGCGCGCGAGTGTACTACACCCGGCGGCTTCTGCACCTCGGCAGTGACATCGCTGTGTCTCGCTATGGCTCAACGGGCCTAATTAAAATAATCATGTAAAGTGTAAATAAGATGTAGAGTGTTAAAATCATTTCCATATTTGGAAATGCTATGAAAATCGGTAAAAATATTATCACTAAGACGACAAGAAATTCTTTGAATTGCATTATGGTAATGCACAAGGTGTAACTGTAATCTGATTCGAATGAATGAGCAAAATCATGTAAACCGCGAATATCGTGAACAGAATAAGTATAAAAAATAATATTATCAAATAAAACCGATCTGCATTCATCGCAAGATCGTTCTGCGTACGTGCACGCTTAAAAGTGCCGATAGTGTAGTGTCGTGTAACTGAGTGTAAATCAAAATAACTTAATCTACTTTAACGCCCGCGTTCGCGTGACTCTAATCTTTATCTATTACTTATATCTAACACGCACATATAAAATTCTCTTAAAATAATAATATAAAAAGGGTTTTCTTTCTTTATTTACAGGTCTACGTATCTCTGGTCCTCCTGGGAATCCGGTGCGTTCTGCTGCTCCACCTGCATCACCTCGCCTATGATGATGAGGCTGTCACTTTGCCCGGGGATTCCAGCGGGCTGTACGCTCGCTTCCGCCCAGCGTTGCGCTGCCTGGATGTCGATCGGCACGCTCTGCACCTGACTGAGTGGTGTACCACCTACCCCTGATGATGCACTCCCCTGCGTGAGCTGCACCTTGTTCGCGTCAAGTGTCTCGTCGCCCTTGGCTGGTCCCTTCCTCGTCGACTGTACCTTGGCCTGCGTGTCGCCCATCGTATTTATTTGCTGTGGGTCAACACGGCTCGAAGCCGGGGCCGAAGGCAAAGCCTTCGGTCCCACTTGCAAGTTAGTTAACATTTGAAAGTATTTTTAATAATTTATCAATATTATACAAATAAATTTTTTGTTTCTTTATAACAAATTCTAAATTTTAATTAAACTTTCTAATAAAACTGATAATAGAATTTACATAATATTATTAGATTTTTCAATTTCTTTCAAAGAATTAAACTGTGTAACTTACTTTGTTGTTTCATATACAAATCCTCTTTGCAATTTTGTACTTTAATCATATCACATTCTTGTAAAATCTTTTTTTCTTTTTCTATACTACTACTGTTATTGCCTATAAAAAATTGTATAAGTCTTCATTCGTATGTAGAGAATAATTTAAATTAAGTAATAAATAATTATAATAATAAACCTTTTAAATGACATTGTGTATTAATTAACAATTCCTCTTGTGTTGGACTTTTGCAACATGAAGCATCAGTTAAATCATAATATGGACTGGAAGTTTTGATATTTTTATTATCTTCTTGAAGTTTCTTTTCAAAATCTTGCTGATATTTTGAAAACAAAAAGTAAAATATACAATAAAGAAACATATGTATAACCATAGACGTATATAATAAACTGAGCATTTCCATTGGAGACTTTCCGGCAAGATCTGAAGGACAGAAGATATGCTTGCAAAAACATTGCAGAGATGCTTCTTCTAATTGTGTCCTAACCTAAATATTAGAAAAGGAAGGTGTCACTGCAAGCATATTTCCTGTTCTTCAGATCTTGCTGGAAACTTTCCAATGAGAATGCTCAGTCTAACGTATATGTCTGTGCATACAACACAGTTAGTTTATTCATTAAAATATTTAGATAAATATTTGCTGGAATATTTTAGATTATATCTTACCTCTGTAATGTTATTGCTTTTATCACTTCTTTTACATGGCAATCTTTCTACTTGTTCTCTATAATCTGATGAAGTGCTATTTGATTTGTTTAGATCTTCGATTTTTACTCGTGGACTATTAGCTTTTAAGTTTTGTACTAACTCGTATAAAATTTGGTAATTATCTGTAAATACAAATAAATACATCGTATTATATCGAAAATTAGATTACGTTAAATATATTTTAACGTCACTTACAATGAACAGCAATAAGTTGCACAGTCTCCTTATTACACTTTTTGATAAATAAACGTTTATTTTGCTTTTTTCGTGATAACTGTTTTGTAAACTTCACAAGATTTGTAAACTTATAGATTTCATATTCATTATTATTTGTTAAAATAATAGCAAATTTTCTTTGATCACTCATTTTGCACAAGGATAAATTACATCTACATTTATCAATAAAACCTATGGAATAAGAGAAAAATAATTCATGTATCCATGTGTAAAAGATAAATACTTCACTATCTATTGTACTTTTTGCAAATAAAGACTGTCTTGAATCCATAAAAAATGAAATTACTGTTTATGATGCAGTTAGTAGAATCGTAACATTTGTAATTTTAAATAATTCTCTCTTAATGGTATGGCAAAATAAGAAAACAATTATGTAACAAATCATTTAACGGTTTAAAAAACTTTAGGTTAAGTTAGGTTAACTTGTATATTTACTTCTGCATAAAAGATTCTTTCATAATTATCAATAAATTTTTATTAATTATAAGGAATAGTAAAACAAAAAGAAATACTTATGGGGCAAAATTTGTCAACCGAGACACCGGCCTGCCCATAATTGTTTTCATCGCAGAAAAACGACCTTGCGCCTAGAAGTAGCTATGGGTAAGAGCTATCGAAAGCCGTGTGCAACTTTGCAGAATTCAAAATGGCGGTCCCAAGATGGCGCTTCAAAGTGCCAAAAATCTCTTCGTTCTCATATGAACCTTGGATCTTTAGCTCATTCATGATTAAAACAGCTCTAAAATGACTTGTGTTAAAGTTAATAGTAGGTTGACCACGAATCAGTAGCTGGGTAATCGAAATTTGGGATGGTAATCCAATATGGTGGCCAGAAACTTGATTTACGCACCGCAACTACTGACAATTGACCGGATCTACTTGAAAATGGTTGTGCGAGTGGTTCATGGACTGTATATGACAAATCCGATCCCAAAGAAGCAAAATCCAAAATGGCGATAATCGGAATCCAAGATGGTGATCCAATATGGCGTTCGATCCACTCTGTATTGTAAATCACTGGAAATTCAGCAGATCCACTCAAAATTTGACTTCTATGAAACTGGATTCATAAAAATGGATTTGACACCTAGGGAAAAACCCTTATACACTGAATTTCTTAATAATAATCGAAGTCTTCCACCATTTCGTGGATAACGGTTAAGTTATTATTTAGTTTATTAAGTGATCATCACTTAATAAACTAAATAATAACTTTATTAACCGTTATCCATCGTACTTCTTTTATTAGTATTCGGATAATACTTTGCAATCGGAACAATCTGCAATCTTGAAATCAAACGTCAACTGTAATCTTATACAATGGCTTCAGTTGAATCTCATTGATGATACATTAAGCGTCGTCTACAATACACGGAGTAAGTGTGGAGTAAGGAGTAAGAGTAGGCGTAAGAGGGCTATTTTCGGTTTAAGAGAGCTGGCGTAAGGGCGTAAGCGAAATAAATTAATTTTATTTCTTACTCCTACACTTACTCTTACACTTACGCTTGGCCAATCAGGACACAACAGGCTATAATTCTTACTCCTGCCTACTCTTACTCCTTACTCCACGCTTCCCTTATGGAAAAATACACTCAACGTCTTAAAGTTGGGTGTGATTTCAGACCGCCAATTTGAAGATTAACCAATCAAAGATGTTGAAATGATGGTTGACCTTCATTGGCGGTCCGAAATCACACCCAACTTTAAGACGTTGAGTGTATTTTTCCATAAGGGTTACTCCGTGTATTGTAGACGACGCTGTAATCATTTCATCTATCATAACTTTACATCGTTGCAAGGACTTGTTGTATTATTCTTTCCCCTACATTGATCGGATTGTCAATTTTCTTTCCCACAAATTCCGACTAAAATTTTCACTCAGAGATTTTTGGGGCTGCTCATAACAAATCTGATATCAATTCTTTCAAAGTTCGAGACGAAGAAAACGAAATGGTGGAAGACTTCGATTATTATTAAGAAGTTCAGTGTATAAGGGTTTTTCCCTAGGTGTCAAATCCATTTTTATGAATCCAGTTTCATAGAAGTCGAATTTTGAGTGGATCTGCTGAATTTCCAGTGATTTACAATATAGAGTGGATCGAACGCCATATTGGATCACCATCTTGGATTCCGATTATCGCCATTTTGGATTTTGCTTTTTTGGGATCGGATTTGTCATATACAGTCCATGAACCACTCGCACAACTATTTTCAAGTAGATCCGGTCAATTGTCAGTAGTTTGCGGTGCGTAAATCAAGTTTCTGGCCACCATATTGGATTACCATCCCAAATTTCGATTACCCAGCTACTGATTCGCGGTCAACCTACTATTAACTCTAACACAGGTCATTTTAGAGCTGTTTTAATCATGAATGAGCTAAAGATCCAAGGTTCATATGAGAACGAAGAGATTTTTGGCACTTTGAAGCGCCATCTTGAGACCGCCATTTTGAATTCTGCAAAGTTGCACACGGCTTTCGATAGCTCTTACCCATAGCTACTTCTAGGCGCAAGGTCGTTTTTCTGCGATGAAAACAATTATGGGCAGCCCGGTGTCCCGGTTGACAAATTTTGCCCCTTATGTATATTTAGCGGTGTGGAAAAGTTTATTATTGTGCAATTTAATTACTTAGCTTACTAACCTTTTATAACGTACCTATAATTTAAACGTCCCGCACATTAATGCTAGATAGCAGACTTTAAGCTTTAAGTCCCGTACAGTGTCAACGTATTATGGCTTCTGCACACAGGACGCGGAAACGCTTGCCGCGCGGCAAGAAGCGACGCGGTAGCCAATCAACGTGTTGCTTTTCCGTAAGAACCAAAAGTTTATTGGCTACCGCGTCGCTTCTTGCCGCGCGGCAAGCGTTTCCGCGTCCTGTGTGCAGAAGCCATTACGCATAAGAAGAAACCAATCAAATTATATGCTGTATAAAATGTATGCTGTATGAAAATATATTACAACTTACAAATATATATATATATATATATATATATATATATATATATATATATATATATATATATATATATATATATATATATATGTGTGTGTGTGTGTGTAAATATTTATGCTCGTAACATAGGAATTTCATACACTTACCTTGCAGCCGACGGCTGCAGTCGCGACCGACGGAAAAACCGCCAAATCCAAGCCCACCGTCATGGAGGACATTATTCTCACTCCGGGGCACAAGGGCGCCAAGACGAGTCCGGCAACCGGTGGAGCAGGTCGTGACCTCCGAGCGATGGTGCCCAAGATGGTATGGGCGGCCATCGGAGACGTTGTGAGCGGACCGGCGAAACCGCCCAAGGGGGGCCGATGAGCGCAGGCGAGCGCAAGTATACATAGCTAATTAAGGAATAATAGTAATAAGATTAGAATAAGAATAGCGATAGGTATGACCTACACGGTTCACAAATAAAGATCTCGTTTAGTTATTTTGTGTTCACATTCCGACATTTTGTTTAGTAAAGCTACAAGTTTACGTTTTATTTGAGTTCCTTTGTAGTAATAAATATTCATTTGCCGCGTATCGACAAAAAGTTTGCGATACTATTTCAGTTCAATATTGGAGAACGAGCGACCAGACATACGGGTCAAATCGGGATGCGCGAGGCGCGAAACGTGGACAACACGTAACCGTAACTATAAGGAGCGGGCGAATATAAACCCGATCGATTGATTCCGTTCCGCGGAGAACGTCATTTTGTTTACATTTCTACTTTTAGTTTACCGGTAACGCTCGATTACAAATACCACGAATTAATCTCAGTCTCCCCGAGGTTGGGAGTCACTGCTGGTATACTCATTCGGCAGAACCCGCGGTAATCAACGCGAGAGGACCGCGTAGAAGTAGTTATGCGTCACGGGGAAATAGAGAACCGGTGATTTAATTTGGTTGCAAATACCCCATAGCTATTTTCATTCACCAATACGACGATCCACGTGTGAGGTATCTCTACGGTTGAGAACCCCTGTGCAAAGTACCCAGATTAAGAGCCCGAGGTGCTCAATAGGAGGGGACGATTAAAGGCCATACGCGTTTAGGCGAGGGGCACAAATATAACGGGTGTCCGGAGGGAAAAGCTACCAGATGGTACGCGGGCCCGGGAAACCGAGAGGGCGGCGATAGACGCTAGCATGCGAGAGTACAGAGGGGAAGGTCACTTGATAAATTAAGGGACCAAACATGGATGGCGACCGCGCGGTTCCCGAGAACGGGATACCATGGGAGGTGAAAGTCCACGAAGCCATGGGCCGAGCTCGGGGTAGCGGGGCTAGTGAGAAGAGGGGTTGATGGTACGAACAAATAACGAAACCCCATCGCGATAGGTTACCGCGTTTAAGGGTTCGGGGTACTATATAAGGCGCCGTAGACCCATGAGTGCGGAGCGCGTGTTCGGCGAACGAGCGAACGAATGTCCGAGCGACTCATGTAAATGCCGCGAGTCACCTTTCGTTACAGCAAAGAGCGATACGTGAGAATATGCGAAGTAAATAACAGAAAAAATGTACGGCAGGTGAAACGAGGCATATGGTCGGACAATAGCGGAAGAATGTATGAAGAAGTTGTTGGCGCGCGAGGAATGCGAAAATTAGAACCATCTGGCGAAAGGAACGGAACGCGGAAGTGAGCGACGACGTGAACATAGGGGCGAGAGATCCGCCCCGAGCAAACGAGGCAGGGCGTGGCTACCTGAGAGGGGATACCAGTCAAGCGATTGGTAGCGAGTCTCGAGGAGGGAGCGAGCGCCGTTGGCGAGTCGGTGCAGAGCCAAGAACGAATCGCGGAGTCCACGCCAAGACAGGGAACAGAACAGTTGTGGGAGAGAAAAGTCGCGAGCTAGAGTCAGTAGTAACTTACCATTGTCAGCTCGGTAAACCATAGATAGATAGCTGCGAGAATCTGTGGCGTGGATCGTCCCGCGGTAAACGCGTTAAATTGTCTTGACCCGCGAGTACATTAAATCGTTGTATTACCTGAACAAGTAAAATAAATTTTACCGATTAAAGAAAATCTCGATTTAATAATTAACTCGTGTGCGGAACACCTACCTATACCGATATACCTACCTGATGTCCTATACCCACCTGGGGCAATCCTGAAACCGTCGGGGAAGATCCACGGCGACGTACGAGCGAAGGTCCAGCGACACAGTCGGCGGTGCACAGCTGCAGTCCAAGAGAGGTCCGAGGCACTCAGTCCAGCGGCGATCCAGAATCCAGCGACGACCAGGCGACCTGAAACAGAAAAGGGTAAAAGAGGAATCAGCGGGGGCATCGAAAGGTTAGAATAATCAGCAATTTCAGTTCTTTCTCGTTTTCTGGGATGAAATCGAGTGGCGACCGTGTCGGAAATGAATAAAATTGCATAGATGGGGGTAGATCGGGCCTCCGTATGGTTACAACCTAAGTATACCTATACTTCGTCAAATAATAAATAAGTAGAATGAAGAAAAATTGGTTAAAATGTGTGTGTGTGTGTGTGTGTGTGTGTGTGTGTGTGTGTGTGTGTGTGTGTGTGTGTGTGTGTGTGTGTGTGTGTGTGTGTATGTTGTCCGTATGTGCTCTAACTTCCGTACTTTTTGAGATACTGGGATGTATTTTTTTTAATCGATAGAGTATCATGTAAGGTTGGTAAGGAAGGTTGGGATTGAATTTGGCGATGATCGGTAAAGCGGTTCTTTTTAAATAAAGTTTTGAATTTTTGTAGAAAGGTTTGTGTTTGCTCCAACTTCCGCAAACTTTGAGATATCGGTCTACTTCTAATTTTATTATATTCTTCAGTCTTTTCTACTCCTATTTCATATATAATTCTTTAAGATTTGGTTGATTAGACTCAGTTTTATACGCGATCAAAGGTCCATAATTTTGATCGCATATAAAGCTAAGTCTAATCAACCGAATTTAAAAGAATTATATATGAAATAGGGGTAGAAAAGACCAAAGTAAAAATTGTTTTTTGAGTTTTCGATGCCAATGTGTTGCTTATGTTCGAAAACGTTGAAAAATCGTAGAGTATCATTAAAGTTATGTTGGTGTTGAATTATCTTTTTTTTTTGTTTATGGTATAACTTCCGTAATTTTTGAGATATTGGGATGTTTTTTTTTAATCGATAGAGTAACATTCAAGAAAAGTTGGTATTGAATTTGATGATAATCGGTAAAGGGGTTCTTTTTAAAAAAAAGTTTTGAATTTTTTTAGAAATGTCCGTGGTTGCTCTAACTTCTGCAAATTTGGAGATATCGATTTATTTCGAATTTTATTATATTTTTCAGTCTTTTCTACCCCTATTTCATATATAATGTTTTAAGATTTGGTTGATTAGACTCAGCTTTATACGCGATCAAATACAAAATTAATATAAACGAAAAAGTATAATTAAAGAAAGTTAAGGAAAGATAGAGGCAGATAGACTTTCAGGAAAAAAACAAGAAGAAAATGCAGCTTGTAACGTTTATGAAAAAATTTGGAAAAAAATAGTGCAAATTAGAAATTTGCACTTGGCTTCCTCATCAAATTAAAATTGTGCAAATTAGAAATTTGCACTTGGCTTCCTCATCAAATTGCGATTTGCACATAGCAAAGTCACAATTTTGAAGTGAGAGAGTAGGAAATTAGCAAATTGAATCCACAACGTATTGCTACGCGCGAAAAGCTTTCTTTATGAGAAAGCCAAACTAAAAATTATGCATCTAATAAATGTATAAAAATTGAATATTATGAGCATCAATATTTTTATATATATGCAGAACGCATATTGTGAGTACCTTTTCATTGAACAACTGTATATTATGTAGACCAAACGTTATTATGAGGACCATTTTTATAATTATTCTCCCGACTGCTGCCAACCTTCGGTTGGCGAAGTCGAGGGAGTATGCGTTTCACGGAGGCCGAATCTTAGTTACCTTAGTTCTCGATAACTACAACATACCTTGATATGTGCTTCCGTATATAAGTTTCTTATTGATCAAGCAAGGTTTATAGCGTATAATTATCATTAATTGTTGTGTTAATAAAAAAGCGAAAAAACGGTATATTACATTTATATGTTCTCTTATTGGCTATCGACTGAGTTACAGAGGAAATTGATTAACCAATGACATGCATCCGCATGGGGAATTTTAGTGATTTCCAGTTACCTCTATTGAGCTCCGGCAGAACGTACAGTTTTTCTGTTCATCGCTGCATGCTCATTGGATATCGCGTATCGTGCACGATGTTGTCGCGCGCGCTGGTCTGCTCTATTGCTCACATGTCATATTTGGCCGGTAGTTAGAGGTTAAGTTTGTTTATACAGGTTTAATCTTTACAAAATTAAATAAAATGTAATAAATAGTATGATAAACAGTAATACACTGCCTAATACAAGTTTGTTTATCGAATCATTTTCTTGGAAATACCATGTGGTATCAAATATCTTATATGTGTGTATACATACAGGGTGTCAAGTAATAAGCAGATCACTGCTCGTGATGGGCAGCTAGAGCGGGTAAAACTGAATCGAAAAGTCTTTTACTGTTGTAAGTATTTCAATAATTAATCAAAAAATAATTAATAAAGATACGCGAATCAAGATGCGTTCGTGCGATTCGACGAGAAGGAGCAGCTCAATGTTTACGTTGCTAGGCCGCGGCGAGACATTGGGAGGAACGTTATGTTTATAACAAAAATTATTAACTATACATGAGCGACATTGTCATATACTCATTGTCATTATTGTTTATAAAGCATTCCTCTCATAATATTTCGCTATGCACATAGTAACGTAAACGTTGGGCTGCTCCTCGTCAAATCGTGTGGATGCACATTGATTAATTCTTTTATCTTTATTAATTAATTTCCGATTAATTATTGAAAAATTTACAGTACGATAAAGAACGTTTAATTTGATTCAGTTCAATTCGCCATAAAAAGTGGTCCGCTTATTACCTAACACCCTGTATATACATGTTTATATAATTGTAAATTTAAATTTATTACATATAAATAAAAATTATTAAAAATGCCAAAAAGATAGAGAAAATTACTTGTCATAATTGATCTCATATACTATTGTGTATAAAATGTAGATTATGCCTAGTACCTATATTTTCAAATATTTATATATTATAAAATATGCTTCTGCATAGCATAGAAATATATATATTGCTTTTAAAAGTATGAAATAAATAAATAATTAAAATCTCGCAAC